>CAWUFW010024614.1:0-57498 GCA_963921515.1 Calotriton arnoldi | reverse complement strand
CATATTATATTATTTATATATGAAATTAAAAATGTAGTAAAATATATTAGTTTTTTTAAATTACTTAAAAAATTAATATTTTACATTTATACCATATACAAAACATAACATTTATTCAATTATATAGTGTAGTAACTTATTATAGGTGTTGTCAAATATTTGTAATTTTATGTATAGTGTTGTTAGTTATATTATATTAATTTTAATATGAAAATAAAAATATATATGTAAAAGGTCTGGCAACTCCTTTTAATTTTAGTATCCAGCACCTACCTGTAATTAATGATAAATGGAGTGGGAATAGTAAATTAATCAAGTTTAGTGTGCAGCACCTACCCCTAATTAGTACTAACTGGAGTGGGAATAGTAAATTAAATAATTTTAGTGTCCAGCACTTACCCTGAATTAATACTAACTGGAGTGGGAATAGTAAATTAATTAAATTTAGTTGCCAGCACCTACCCCTAATTAATACTAATTGGAGTTGGAATAGTAAATTAATTAAGTATAGTGTCCAGCACCTACCCTGAATTAATACTAACTGGAGTGGGAATAGTAAATTATTTAATTTTAATGTTCAGCACCTACCCCTAATTAATACTAACTGGAGTGGGAATAGTGAATTAAATAATTTAATTGTACAGCACCTACCCTGAATTAATACTAACTGGAGTGGGAATAGTAAAATAATTAAGTTTAGTGTCCAGCATCTACCCCTAATTAATATTAACTGGAGTTGGAATAGTAAATTAATTAAGTTTAGTGTCCAGCACCTACCCCTAATTAATACTAACTGGAGTGGGAATAGTAAATTATTTAAGTTTAGTGTCCAGCACCTACCTCTAATTAATACTAACTGGAGTGGGAATAGTAAATTACTTAAGTTTAGTGTCCAGCATCTACCCATAATTAATACTAACTGGAGTGGGAATAGTAAATTAAATCATTTAAGTGTCCAGCACTTACTCTGAATTAATAGCAACTGGAGTGGGAATAGTAAATTATTTAAGTTTAGTGTCCAGCACCTACCCCTAATTAATACTAACTGTAGTGGGAATAGTAAATTAATTAAGTTTAGTGTCCAGCACCTACCCCTAATTAATACTAGCTGGAGTGGGAATAGTAAATTAATTAAATTTAGTTGCCAGCACCTACCCCTAATTAATACTAATTGGAGTTGGAATAGTAAATTAATTAAGTATAGTGTCCAGCACCTACCCTGAATTAATACTAACTGGAGTGGGAATAGTAAATTAATTAAGATTACTGTCCAGCACCTATCCTGTATTTATGGTAACTGAAGTGGGAATAATAATTTAGCTAAATGTGTTTTAATATGTAATTAAAAAAATATTATAGTTTAAAGTAGTGTAATATTATTTTTATAAGAGAGTTATGCATGTAAAAAACATATACTTAATGAAAAGATAATATTTTACACAGTATGGGGCACATTACGATACCCGGCGTAAAAAAATCCGCCAGGCATGGAAGCGGCAAAAATCCGCCCGCACACACCGCCTGAACACCGACCACGCCATTATGAGTACACAAACTGAAAACCGCCATCGGCGGAAAAATCATACAAAATACCGCCCGCCATCGTCCGAGTCGGAGTCAAACCGCCCGCCACGGACGGAAACACGCACGACAACACAAAACCGCCCGCCCACACGGCCGACACACCGCACGTGAAATTACGATCGCACCGCCATGAGCGCGGAAAAACAACAAAAATACCGCCCGCCAGCGCAAACAACGCCGATGAGAATCGACACGGCAGAAGCCATGGCGCCCACGTACCTGCACAGAAACCATCCGCACACAAAACCAATAGCACACAACATGGCCAACAAGTCCACACAGCAAAGCACGCACAAATACACAAGCACAGTACACATCCCGAAAACACCCCCGGACAAACAAAAAATACAAAGGCCAGAACCCCAGACACAACACACCTGAAAACAACAGACCATGAGGACACACCCACATAGGTGAGTACAAAAGCAGCACTCCCACAGACCACAACCCCTTGCTACATTGCAAACCAGAGAGGAGAGGAGAGGACACAGTGACACAGCAAGGACAGCAGCACACCACAGAAACGCACACATCACAACCACCACCACCACCACCAAACACCGGCACCACAAACCCCCTGCACATTACACAACACACACCGCACCACCACCACAAACACCATGGCACCACAAAGGATGCCCAAGTTCACGCCCATGGAGCTGACGGTCATGGTTGACGAGATCATCAAGGTGTACCCACAAATCTATGGGAACATGGTCCAGCACACACCACTAGCCACCAGAAACAGAATGTGGACCCGGATCGTAGACCAGGTCAATGCAGTCGGGACCCTGCCCAGGAACAGAACCGAGATAAACAAACGTTGGAATGACGTAAAGAGCCTGGTCAAGAAGAAGGAGGGCAAAAACAGAGAGCTGGCTGCCGTCACTGGCGGAGGGAATCCCGCGCTCTTTAAGACCTTCAAAGCGTGGGAGGAGAAGGTGCGAGTCGTAATCCATCCGGAGATCCTCGCCGGATTAGCAGAGGAGTGGAGGCTGGTAAGTACAAACTAATGTATACCAGCACACCGCTATGTACACACATGCGCAACCACCATGCCACAGCTCCCAGGGACAAACACCCCCATGTCCAGCACACAATACACAACACATCACACGCACATGCAACAGACACTACCACACACAGGCCAAACCGAACAACTGTAAGATGCGTGGGGACATGTGTACACTAAGCCAGCCACGTAACCACCAACAGGTCCACAAATATGCCAGAAGCGCCACAACGAGCACCCACCACACCCATGTGTCCGCCACAGCTGCACCAACTGACAAGTAACAGGTAAGTGGCAGGAACACAAAGTGCAGTGGGTCGGAGGGGACAGCTGAAGTACAACACCCACCAGGCCCCCACTCCCACAGACCAGCAAGGTGGAGCACTCCCCACACCCATGTGTCAGGCACAGCTGCACCAACCGACAAGTAACAGGTAAGTGGCAGGAACACAAAGTGCAGTGGGTCGGAGGGGGACAGCCCAAGTACAACACACACCAGGCCCCAGTCCCACAGCACAGCAAGGAGGAGCATCCCCCACACCCCACACCCACGTGTCAGCCACCGCAGTGCACAACGACAGCCGAAAGGCAGACATCACGGTCCACAGCAATCGGTGTCAGTGGGTGTACAGCCACCCCACGACCCACTACACCCCCCACCCCCACAGACCTGCAACATGGAGCACCCCCCGCTAAGAGCCATGTGGCATCCAGTACAGTGCACGCACGAACAACTTGCAGGTGGGAAACTGGACAGGGCTGGATTATTGGAGGCATGAGGACCATAACACCACCAACACATGGGACATGTCACGTAGCACACGAACACGCAGCACCGCCCACCATCACGAACAAGTGAACAATGTGCACACGGACATGAACAGCAGACTCACACCCCACATGACCCATCACAGACATAGCAACACCCAAGGAGCCACGTCTGCATGCACAAGCCACACTGAATATAGTCCCACACGGCAGCCACTGTGCAACTCATCACACACAACCGAAACACCATTGAAGTCCTGTCCATGTAGCCCCTACTGCCTGTCAACCACACACCCCACAACTACGCCTATGTAAGACAAACAACACTAGACGCAACAGAGCGGAACAACAGAAATGCACACGAACACCACTGAACCCATCAAACACACAGACACACCATGCACATACAACATACCATCCATCCCATCCGTCAGCCCCAGTCTCATGAAAGGCATGTCATCCGCACAGCTGCCACACATACAGCAGTCACGCTAAGACACATGCCCATGACCAACCATGTGCCAGAAGTCAATTAAGCGCACGACACACTGTGAGCAACAACACACAACATGGGCCACACCCCCCGAGCACTGCAGTGATGCACATGGCACAGGGCAGCACGCACACCAAGGAGATGGGACAACTGCAATACGTTGGCTGGCACACAACTATCACTCACTCATAACGATGCGTCCAATGCCATGTCCAGTAACCACAACAGACAGCAACAAATATGCAGGGCATGTCAGGCATGCACACACCTCAGACCATGCACTGTCATGCTGCCACAACACATGTCACGTTCGGCACCCATGGCTCACAGCATGTACCCCAAAAGCATATACCCTCCCAAATGCGAATCTGGGGCATGGCCCCCATGTTGCCATATGCGTTCCTAAGCGTTCCATTTGAACTCCAAAAGCAAAGTACAAACCAGACCCAGGATGGGCCAGGAGCCCGCATACACCAGAGTCACAATGAGTAGGGGCAAAGCAACACACCCATCGGCATGGCCAATCCGTCCCATGCCACATGTGCACAGCACACAGTCCCATTGCCTAGCACACACACCTACAGATGCCACAGCCACACACTCGCCTCCGGGAAACCCATGTACGAGATTGCACGAACTGCCAATGTCAGACGACTAATACATACTTCGCCAGGTGCAACACAATAACAAATCTCATTCTCTCCACAGGTGATGAACTGCTGGACGCTGGGGATGGAGACAGCAGCCAGCACAGCCAGCCTACAAGCCCCCAACGAGGACACACGGATCTGGAGGATCTGTCCACCTCTTCGGACACGGACCACCAAGCTGGCCCATCTGGCGTGGCAGGGCCCAGCCGCTCCCCAGGACCCCTCCTACCCACCAACCCATCATCCAGGGATGCTGAACAGTCCCAGTCCCCTGCTGCCACTGTCGTTGCGGCCACACCCACGGTCATTGCGGCCACTACCACTGCCGCAACCGCCACCATCGCCGCACCGACCACCACCGCCTCCACCACCACCACGTCTTCGCTGGCACCAGCCCCAGCGCAGGTGGTGGCCCGGCCGACTGGATCCACCCTGGGAGCCACAGCGAGGACCGTGGTGAGCAATGTGGCTAGTGGGCAGGCCGGTGGCAGCAGGACTGGTAGGAGGAGCAGGGTCAGGGAAACGCCAGCCTCCCCTGGGAGCCATGCCCTGCCTCAAATGGACAGAGTCCTTGGGGCCTATGAAGAGGCCCAAGGACAATGGGCCAGGTCTGCTACTGACACGCGGGAGGTGCTGGGGGTGCTGAGGTCCATGGACGCCCATATGGGCCAATTCGTGTCCCGTATGGACCAACTCGTGGACCTCATGGGCCAGCTGGTGGTGGCGGTGGGGTCACAGGCAAGGCCAGCAACACCACCTCCGCCACCACCTGCTAGGGCGCAGGGTCGGCCAGCAGTGTCCACTTCCCCTGCGTCCACAGCCAGTGAGCACACCTCACCCACCACCAGCAGGTCGCCACCACACACCCCCTCCCAAACGTGGAAGGGGCCGTCCGAAGAGGAAACAGATCTCCCGGGAGGACTTCGCACGCTCCAGTCGCAAGTGAGGCAGCCAGCCAGCCTTCCGCCAGCCTTCCTTGACCAGCCACTGCATTGACTTGCTCTACGATCCCACTCCACACAGCCATCTGGATGGCATGTGTGTGTTGGACTATGGACATAGAACCAGTGGGTACACCCTGATCATCACGCAGCCATGACCGACAGCTCATTGTCACTGCACGCACCACTTTTGTCATCACCTTACACACAATCACATGTCACAGTTTGTAATAAATGCACCTTTTTCACTAACTGCTGTTTGTGCCCTGTGTCTTTATTGTACGGAATACAACGGCCACCTTGGGCGGAAAGGCACCTGATGCGTGGCATGGAAATGGAATCCGGAGGGCCTGTAGGGACCTAGGGGTGGGAGATAGAACAGGAGCACATTCAATGAGTGTGTCACACACCCATCACACAGTACATGTCAACAACTACAAGCAATGTACACACATCGCACAGAGCAATAGGGCACAATGCCACAGCCACCAACAGTGGCATACTACCCTGGCCATGGAGCGTTGACACACAGCACGCAGTGAACAAACGGCCACCCTGACACAGCACACACACACCTGCACAGATACAGCCACATCAGCCGTCGTACATGGACACTCACCGTCAAGTGAAGTAGCGGGCGATGAGCTGCTGGCGCACATTCCCAGCTTCCTCCTCTCCGCTGTCCACCTCACTCGAGCTGTCCTGGTCTGCGGGCTGGGGCCCTGGTTGATCTCCGTCATCCACAATGAGGGGGATCTGCTTCCGAATGGCCAGATTGTGCAGCATGCAGCACGCCACCACTATCTGGCACACCTTCTGTGGGGAGTACGCCAGTGCACCCCGGTGCGGTCCAGGCACCTGAACCTGGACTTGAGGAGGCCAAAGGTACGCTCGACCACACGTCTGGTCCTCCCATGTGCCTCATTGTATCGATCGTCTGCTGGGGTGCGAGGATTCCTCAATGGACTGAGCAGCCATGCCCCATTCGGATACGCAGAGTCACCTGGGTGTGAGGGACACAGAGAACCGTTGCTATTCCAACTGGACAGGGGACAGCATCGCACAACCAGCACGCTACACCACTCCACATACTCACCGACAATACAGCCACGATCCTGTTGCAGATTGGCCATCAGTCATGGCAAGATGCTGTTGCGCATTATGTGTGCGTCATGGGCCGAGCCTGGAAACTTGGCACACACGTGGGTGATCACCATGTCCGCAAGGCACACCACTTGCACATTCAGGGAGTGCGTGTGCTTCCTGTTGCGGTACAGGTGCTCAGTGGCCTGTGGTGGAACAAGGCCAACATGAGTGCAGTCAATGGCTCCCACGACGTGTGGGATTCTGCCAAGGGCATAGAATGCACCCTTCACTGCCGCCAATTCACGAGCCCTGGGGAATCTGATGTACCGGTTCCGGTACAGCATCATGGCTGCCAGTACATCCCTCAGCACCTTGCTGAACATGGGCTGGGACATCCCTCCTCCACTGCCCACTGTGTGCTGGAATGACCCAGTGGCGAAGAAATGCATGGCGGCCATCACCTTAGCCGTGGGGGTGACAGCAGTCGGATACACCCTGCGGGGACGGAGATGGGGCTCTAACATGGCACACAGTCGATGCAGAGTTGGCCTGTCCAGCCGAAACTTCCTGATTACCTCTGTATCGTCCATGTCCGCCAGCAATTGGTATGGGCGGTCAATGTTCGGTCTCCGCCTGGGTTAAATGGCAGAGGACACATGTCAAAGCAACACGGCACATAGCAATTTCGCATACACATCACTGACATGACTGAGCAAGCACATGAGCCACAGCCCAGCTGTCAAGCTGGGACGGCACGGCCACAATACACTTACACAGGTCTCCCAACAATGGCAATGGCAAGTGAGACATACCACTGCCATGTGCATGCACATGGGGATCTAGGCCCCAATGATCATGGAGGGCCCACATGTACGCGTGGGTAGGCTACACATGATTGTTCACTGGTCGCCACCCCCAGTCAGTGTTTCGAATGGGAAGGTTGTCGTGCTGGTGGTATGTTCGATGTGGCGGATGGGCGGGCCTAGGTGCGGGCTTACATTCCGGACATGGGGGTAGTTGGATTGGCGACTAGTTGCAGTACACACGGGACACGTCTCTTCCTTTCCACATCTGGGTCATCCCTTGTACTAACTGACAGTGATACAGTCATCTTCGCCCCAGCCCTCATGTCCTCCCCTCGCCCCCCAATATGCATGCTCACCTGCGAGGCTAGCGCTTGCACAGGCAGCCCCAAGCTCGCACCAGAGAGGGCAAGGAGTGTATGTGTGGGTCCAGTTGCACGAGTGGGCTGTCTCAGGGTATGATGTGTGGCGGGACGCCGTCCACCTGCGTGGTGCCCCAAATGGAGACCCGGCCTGCATGGACTATGCATCACAGTCTTCGCCTTCCGGATCCGCCACCTGCGACACCCAGTGGCTGTGGCTGCCCTTGCGGCCATGCCGCGTCCGTCTGTGGCTGATGGCCCACACATTCACTCTTTGGCCTCTCTGGGGAGGGCTCAGGGGTGGTGGCGCACGCGCTTGCACTTAGTCGCAATGGCATGTGGCGTGGTTGGTATGATGGGCAATGGATGGGATGGTGCGAGCCACCTCCCGTGACGTCAGTGCTGCTCGTGCTGTGGTGCGTCCCCCTACACTTCCATTTGACTTTTTGCCATGCTGGACGTTGAAGTTCTATTGCCTGCGTGATATGACCAGGAGGAGCGCGAGGAGACCTCTCACACACCATGCTCCACTGCCATCCCGTGCCCTGTATCGCCTGTGCGGATTGACTATGTTGGGGTTACACCTGGTCGACTGGGGCTGTGTGTGCCTTGTCAAGGGGCATGGCGGGCGCACAACAGGATCCAGCTCGTCCACAGAGGGTGGGCTGAGGTGCGCCTGGTACCGCTTTGTACGTGTGCCCGGCTGCTGTGCACACACGTGTTCACTCCCCCCGACAGGTGTCCTCTCACAATGCCCAGGAAGCGGTGGTGTACTGTTCATGAGCCCTCCCAACACGGCGTGCTCCAACTTGGCATGTGCGCATCTACCCGTCGCACCCACCCACCTGAGCACTGCGTCCATACGACTTCACACGACACATGTGTGTCTTCCACAGTAGTGCTACTCATTTGCGTTGACATCCAATACCAGTGGACTACATGGTCATGTCACGACTGCCGTGTACTTCACATACTCTCATCCTCTCTCATTCGTACTTGTGAAATGAGTCAGCGGAGACAGTTCTGGTTTCAAACATTATATTGAGTCTTCTGTCCTCTGTGATGCAGTATAGTGGACACTACTGGCAGCGGAATACATATTGAGGATATACTGAGCATGATTACAAATGGGATAGGGTGTGGGGTTACATCTGCTTGGCCAAGGCTGTGCTAATGTACATTTACGTATAGCTGCGGAGCTGCGGACTTTGACACAGACGGTATACATGTAGCCTACCAGACCGCTCGGCATCATGGGCACAGTCCATCTCAGTTCCATGTGACAGGTTTGCTGCGGTTGTTCCTCATGCACGCGTGCATGTGAGATGACATCAGGGCATGTGCTTGCGTGCATGCAGCGGCGTGCCACTTGTTGTTGCACTGTGGTGGTTACTGGACATGTCACAGTCACTGGGGTCGTGTTGTTGTTGTATGCACTTGTCGTCCATGCAAAGGTCCTGGTATGGGATTCCCGGGGCGGGGGTGGGAGGGTGCAGCACCCACAGACTCCAGGCGACCTATTCATGTCCACTGAGCGGTGTGTGTGTCCATGTGCGCTGGATCCATGTCGTGTCCTGGTTGTTCGTGCAGTTCCGTCCATGTGGGTGCGATGCACAGAGCCCATGCCACTGCCTCCCACGATGCATGCGGTGTTCCTGGATGTGATGGGGAACAGTGTGCATGTCCCGGTCATATCCGATGTCATGGCGATGTCGTTGATGGTGTGGTTACAGTTGCCGGTCGTTTGGTATGGCTGTTGTGGTGGTGACTGGCCAGTCCGTGCGGAAGCTGAGCATGGGTGCGGGGTTGGACTTCATAGGTCACTCGGGGAACCTGCGTTGTGGTCCGACGTATTTACAGGTTGTCAGGTATGCGATGCCGTCCAGCAGGGCTTCGATGTCATTGGTGGTGTCCATGTTTGCCAGCCAATGAAGCGGATGGTGGCTGTCAAGGTGTTGTTCGTAGGTTGTCCCTTGGAGGACCATGATGGGGCATGCTGGGTGACATTCGATGTAGCTGTTCTCGATGATCCGTCGTGTGGAGGCACAGTGGTTCCATTTCAGTGCGCGTGCGATGTTGGCCACATACGCCATGCCCCCATAGGCAGAGCAGGCCCTGTCGTGTGCGTCCAGAGGAGGAGTAGTGGTAGCAGGTCCGCCTTCAGACATGCCGGGTTGGAGAGGCATATCTCGACGGGATGCTGGTAGGGACACCTCCGACAGTAGAAGACGGGCATGACGCAGCTGAACAATGTGATGCGGTAAGTCAGTCGGTAACTTACGTTCAGCAGGGACAGGAGATCGCATCCCAATGTATGGAACAGGTTGGTTTTGTACAGCTTGAGCTCTTCGGCGTAGTTGGGTAGGTGTGTTGCGGTTGCCATTTCGCAGCGGTTCGTAGAGGTGGCGTGCTCCGGCTGTGTGTGCAGTCTGCAATGTGCACGCTCCGGGGTTGCTGTGAGCTCTGTGTTGTCGTGGGGAGACAGGACTTGTGTTCTGTTTGCTTGTTTGGAGGACACGGGCCCTCTTCCCACATGCTTCTCAGACAGTTCAAGGTCAGTGCTGTGTGACTCCTTCCAATTAACTTGCATGTGGCCGACATGGGGAGTGTTTTCTTCTTTCTTCCCCGTCCGTTGTGTGCTTCTGTGATATGCGCTATCTGCCGTGTGGTCGGTCTCCTCGGCATGCCTGTGTTGGTCTATTCTTGGACAATGGCTGTATTCACCGGCTTCTGTCGTAGGGCTGTGGTTTCGGAGTTGGAATGGAAGGTCATTCAGTGCTGTCTGCTCTCCCTTGTGTGGGCGGCAGCCTGCCTTTCCGCTCTGCGTTGGGCCTTGTGTGTGGATGTAATTCTTGGGCCACCTGTTGTCGGTCACCGGGCTCTTTGGTGTTCCGTTTCATGTGTCTTGTTCATATGTGCAGGGTGGTATGGGTTTTCAGTGTGGTACTGGCGTTCCTCTTCCCGAAGGAGCCCTGCTTCTCCTAGTTGGTGTTGCCGCCGCTGTGTGCTTCGCCATGTTTGTTACACTGGGGTGTGTCCTGCTGTTGCGTGACTTCACTGACATGTGTGCGTCGGTTGTGTGGCGTTGGGTGTTGTCCGTGAATTGGGCGTTGGGTACATGTCTGTGGCCGGCCTGTCACGTGTCATGTGCGTTCGGGGTGGGGCTGGTGTGTGTGCTGCTTGGTTGTGTCCCTGTGTCTGTGTGCGACGCATGCATGGCGCTGCGGTTGGCCTCTGCGTTGTGCGCATGTGTGGCGGCGTCATCGGCGCTTTGGGGCCGTGACGGGGTGGTTGGTTCCTAGTCCCAGGTGGTGTGTACACATGTGTTCCGCGATGTTTGGATTTGGCCTGTGTGTCATATGTGGATGCGATGGTGGATGTGTAGTGTGCACGCGCTGGTGGGGGTTGTCCGCTTTTCCGCCCTTGCACTGTGTGCGCTGTTTGCGTGCACTTGTTGTGTGTGTGCCTACCTGCGTCTCCGCGATGCGTTGCGTCCTTGGTGGTGCATCAGCAGAAGCATGGGAAGGGCCTGCAGTGCTGGATTCATGCCCGGGGTGCCGCGTCTTCGTTGTCCGTGCTCTGCGTCCGTGTTTCCGCCTCTCTTTCACGTGCGGTGTCTCTTTGCCGTGGGAGCCGTTTGTTTGCGGCATCGTAATTTATGCGCCGGGCGGGACGTGTTTCGTCGGACGGTGTGTGTCAGTTGTGCTGCGCCGCTACGTGTGCGGGCGCACTTTGATGGCGGACGGTGTTGCTGGCTTGCCGGCGGTGTTTGGCCTGCTTTTCGCATCGTAATTGGGCGGGCGTGTGGACTGCTGCGTGCCGGCGGTAACTGGTGGTTTTTGCATCCGCCAGCACGGCGGTAGTGCTTCCGCCCGCCATCGTAATGGGCCCCTATATTATTAAAAATAAAATTAATATGTAACATTAAATGTAATATTAACAAAATGGTAGACAATGAATTAGACATTTTAATTTCTTTATTGGTGTTTATTTATTGTAAAATATTTTGAAATGAATAGGAAATATATTTTTATTAACAATATGTAAGATAAACAAATACATAGAGATAGGAAATAATATTTATTTTATAAAAATAATATAGTTTGCACATATAAATTTTTACATGTAATAATTACTGAAAAAACATTTTATAACATTTGTACTTTTTATTTAAACAGTTGTGTAAACTTTGTAATATCAGATAATGTAGTTTCACATTTCTTAATATACATTTGAAAAATAATATATTTATTTATAACAGTTGTTAATTTTAGTTTGGTATTGTTAACATTTCTTAATATATTACATATATTTGTAACATTTTACAAATATAACAGTTTTAACAATTTTATAATATAATTTATATATATACATTTAGTTACATTTTTTAAAGAAATAATACTTTTTAATTAATAATATTAATATATGAAATATTAATATTAATAGTTATTACATTGTTTAATTTGTATACATTTGTTTTATAAAGTAAACAGTTTTGAATATAAAAAATAACAATTTTTAAATACATGTTGTATGTCACATTGAAATATATAGAATTATAATATTAAATATTATTTGTTTAATAATATTTATTATTATAATTTTACAATACCCAAAAATTAATAATACATTTAAACAAACAATATAACAATTGTAGTATTTTAATTAAACATGTAATTAATTTTTACATAATGTTCTAACCTTTTTTAAATAAATTGCATTTATTTTCTATGTTTAATGCTGCCATATTTGTTTTGGGCCTTGTATTTTGTAACCGGTCGCGGTTGTTTTGGGTCATTTCGAAGGGGAGAAGGTCGCGGTCGGGAGCTGCTTCGCGTCGATGAAGGTAAGATTAATTTTATTTATTTAAACTACATTTTTAATTATATTTAAAGGTAGTTAGGTTGTAGTTAGTGTGTCTAGAGTTAGGTTTGTGGAGTTTTGGCGTTTTTATGTGTACGTTAGGTTTTGATGATTTATGTATCGTTAGGTTTTGAGGCCTAGTTTAGAAATGTTAAAGTATGGTACAAGATGGGTTATTATCGTGTGTGTAATGTTTGTAATACTGTTATATGGTGTAATATGTGTATAATTGTGTGGGTGGGCATGTTTCTGTTTTTGTACAGGTTTTGTTCGACAAAAGTTGCCGTTACCGGAAGATTGCGTTTTTTTAAAGTAAGGAAGTGTACATTAGTTTTAGTAACCAATGGCTATTTTACACTTTCTTAATTTTTCGGGTTTTTATGGAGCGTTTTTTTTTTTAAAACAGTTTTTCGGGTTTTTTATGGTTGACGGATTGTGGATTTATGGACTGAGGATTACTTTTTGAAATAGTTGTATTTTTTCATTTTTTTGTGGGGAAACTTTTTATTCTATTAGGATTATGATCTACCTGGATTGTTTTGCAAGATGTGAAATTTTCTGTCTACAGCTACGGAAATGGTAAGTTATTTAAATTATTTATTGTGGGAGGGAAATGCAATGAAATTTACTAATGTTGTTGTTTATTTTTTCAAATATTGAATTAATGTGTCTATATATATTTTTATTTATTAATAACAATATATTAGACAAATTAAATAGTATTGTGAAAAAATAAAATTATTTAGTATGCATTTTAATATTTGAAACAGAAATGTATTATACATTTTACACTGTTTTGACAGTTTAGAGTAGGCTTTTTGCAATTATTGCTAAGTATTCTAGGCCTCTTGTTGTAAGGTATAGTCTGACTTGTTGTAGGTATTCAAACATTTGTTTATTTTGTTTGGATAGTTTAGGCCTAATTTGTGTAACAGATTGCTCTATTCTTAGCTGTTGGTAGCTCTGTTCTTTTTGTAGGGAGAGTAGGAGTTTGTGTAGAGTAGGCGTACCTCGTCCTGTTGATGCTTGGAAGGCATTATGCCAACCTTCAACAGCATTGTTTGTTTTTGCCTCTTGGTTTAGTGTACTAAGGTAGACATTCCACCATGGTATTTGGTATTTTGGTTGTCTTCAATGTCCTGATCTATGGAGTCTTCCCACCCAGGTATCTTCAAAATAGTCTAGGAGGGGACTTAATTTTTGTTCCTGTTGCTGGTAGTAAGGACTTTCGATTAAAAGGTTGTAATGTTCGGCCGCATCAGTAACTGGGACCTAGGCCAGTGCAATAAGATTTTTTATTTGGTATGCGAATGAACTGTTTGTCGCATATTCAACACTTAGGGGCTCATTACGATGGCGGACGGAAAAGCGCTCCGACCGCAGTGCTAGCGGGAAATTGCCACCCGCAGGTACTGCGGCAAAACCGCCGGCCAGATTAGGATGCACCGCCAGAAACTCCTTACTGCGGCGGTCGGATTCCAGGATTCAGCGGCGGAAAAGCTGAAAATCCATCCGCGGCGGTCGGATTTGCTGCGGAAAGGCCAAAGACCGCCATTTCCCCAGCGGCCAGGAACACATGGAGCTATCCGCAGTATTGCCACCTCCATCCTCGATTGGCCGGATTCCCCGCAGCGGTGTGGTGGGCTGTTTGTGGCATCTTAATACAACAGGCGGTCGTAACCGCATTCCGCACGGCGGTCGCTCCCTTTTGGCTCCGTCCGCCACCGCTGCGGAGGGGGATTTCTGGCAGTTCCCGGAACACCGCAGCGGACGGGAAATGGGCTATCTTTGCCCATCGTAATACGGCGGACGCAAGGACCGCCGATGGAGTGCGGAACAGGGCATTTTCCGACACCGCCAGCACGGCGGATGTGCTACCGCCCGCCATCGTAATCAGCCCCTTAGTGTTGATTTCTGTAGGTGTCTCCATAGACACTGATTGAAATGATAGTAACATCCCTGAATTGATGTGTGTGGGTAACATTTTAGAATTGCACTTATCATGGCCTGCTCAAAATCTATAATTATTTTCTGTGGAAAATAATTATCTGCTTCTTGTTTAATTTTAGTTAGTACTTCCATATATGTGGAGTTTTGTTTATTGGGTAGCAAGGCGTAGATAAAGGGGATGTTGGCATTCTGGTATAGGGCATGGACAGTGTATAGTTGATAGAATGGCTTGGGACAGATTTTAAAAGTCCCGTCCATCATCCATGTTTCTGATTGTTGAAGCTTTATTAAATTGTTTGCAGTAGCAAACATTATTATTCTTTTGTCTTTGCATTTGTTGTCATAGAGAACAAAGGGTTCTTCATTATGAGTTATATATAGATAGTTCTGGGGAATTACCACCTCTTCAAATGTTTTTGGAGTAGGTGTGGTAGTTGTTGTGGCTTTTTTGTGCGAGCTATAGTTCTTTTTAATGAAGAAATAGAGGGCATTTGCCCAGTAGCATGTTTGGGTACTTTAGGCAGCATTTCTTTAAGTATTTGACAGGTAGGTTTTTGTGAGCTTGTGCTAGCTTCTCTAATGTCATCAAGGGCATTTCTAACATCTATTTCAGTAACATTTGGAGGGTGGTTATGCTCCCTTGTATACAAAACAGTTGTTTCTTTAGTTGTTGCTCGACCATAACACTTATTTGAATAGTACTTGCTGCATTTCCAATTGACTTTTAGTCCACTTTGCTTTTCCTGGGTATAGACAAACCCCATGTAACAAAGCAAAAATGTTCCTTTTTGGGATGTTATAAATTGGGCGCCTTCTGTCATTGTGATGTGTTAAGTTCTACAACAAATGTATATCAAAATTATTAAAATGAATATTATACATGTTTATTTCTTAATAAATACACATTGTTATTAATATACTTACAATGTTGGTTTTCAGCTGCTTTTCAATGGAGATGTTTTTTCTTTGTTTGTTGAATCCTGTTAAGTTGTTTCTTTTTCTGTTGGAAGAGTAAAACACATTTTTACTTTTTTTGTTACATTTGTTTATGGGCTGGGGAGGGTGTTTGGGATGGAGTTGGGGTTTGGTTGGGTGTTTTACATGATTTTTAAAAGGCATTTTGCAAAATACTTACATTATTTGTTAGATGGTTTTAGGAGCTGGTCTGTACTTTTGTTGATGCTTTGAGAAAAATCTGTAGAGGAGACAAAAATTAGAAAAAGATATATATTATTTATTTGAGTAAGACAAATAGTTGTTTTTCAAGATTAGCATTATTGTTATTTTATAGATGGTAATTTACTTACTTTTTGAAGGATGCAATAGCTTTTTCTTTGATGAAGTCCTTGCTACTGGTAGAAATCCGGCAGAGTTTCGGCTTCCTTATTGTTTTTGGTTTTATGTATCGATATTAGTATCGTCGATATTTTTGTGTCGATAAAAATGTAGGTCGATATTATGTCTGTCGAGGTTATGTCAGTGATTCCATCTGGCTAGCTTACAAGTTAGTGCTTTGTTGTTGTTGAATATTAGTTTAAGAGTAGTCTTTACTTGGTTAGGGGCCCCTTTATATGTAAATTCTGAATAGAGGATCCATGCAATCCAGACCAGACTGATGTGCTGCCCATTCTAGAGAAGTTCAGTCTTGATTACACTTAAATTCATCCTTATTTTACTAGTGATACGTGATCATGACGCAGTGAAGGAATTAGATAATGTCTACTCAGCGATCAGCATTTACCTTAAAATGAATCTGAGTGTCGTGACTGTACATCAGCAGTAGACGGGGACAGACAAATGTTATAGGTCATAATATCACTCAACTAAGATGAATTTTACGGAAAATATGCTGGAATACTTGATCCAGTACCGCCAGCCAGTTTCTCACATTCTAAACATTTTTTGACACTTTGGTAAACACCTGGTGGAAGTATTGTGGTGTACGGTATTATCAACACTCGGTTAATATCCATAAAGGTTTATGACGATCTAAGTGTAAAAAATACTTGTTAATGCATAACAACAGCCAGCCAACCCAGGAATTTCTGTGTGGCACTAGACTCATAGAAATATCCTGTGGGACTGTGTGGCTGGGAAAACAGTCAGGAGTCTCCTTGTCTGTTTCAAAGGGGGTGTCATTATGGAGTCTGTTCAAACCTGCCAGAAAACATAACAGGGTTGTTTAAGGTTTGGTCCCAGTTTGGTTATGAGAAGTCAAGGAACATGACAACAGAGTATCTGTAAATTAATGGTATATTTTACATTGTATTAAAAATGTCAAATAGTAATTGAAAAGATATTTAGCTTATTAACTAAGGCAAATTGAAAAAAATGAATGAAAGAAAATGCCCAAATTTATGAAAATAAATATACTAACAAAGTGCTAGATTGATTTCCACCAATCTATGCATACGTCATCTGTCTGGGATACGATCAGACTGTGCTATGTTCACTGTCCAACCCTGATGGCGATGGCACTTCTGTCGTCCAAAGGTCCTTTCAGCTTTATATTTTACTCTCTGCCAGCAGCTAAAACAGGTGCTATTTCTTGGACATCAATTCACAAAAATGCCAGGGTAGCAGAAGTGAAAACACATGACCTTTGACCTTCAGTTTTACTAACATTCACACATGCATACCCTCTCTGTCACATAAACACACTCTCACCCGCGAGCACACACGCAATAGACATTTAGAAACATATTGTTACTTACCTCTTCTCCCTGGGAAGGCCATATTCCACATAATTGTACTCCATGTTTTATTACACGAATAGTGACTAATGTAATATTATTCACTATTAGTGTAATATAACATGACTGAAAACAAAGGGAATGGACCCCCAACCAGGGCCGTAAGGGCAAGCTGTCACTGTATTCCTGACACTTATTTTGCCACCTCTGAGGGCCGGGATCGCAAAGGCAGTGCCAGGTTCACAAGGGCCAAGGTAGGGTTCGCAGCTGCGATCTCTGACAACCCCTAATTGATGTCCATGTGCTACTTATACCATTTTGCAATTGGCAAAAAAATGCATTAACAGAAAAAATACATTTTGTTTCTCAGGTTGTTCATGGGAAAAGATTTGTGGGGATTGAAAACATCTGCGAAACACTAACATTGAGAACTCTGTTTTCCAAACCGAACACACATGATCTTACTGAACAGAAGGCATTATCTGTAATATGAAAAATGTATTCATAGAGAATACATAACTGATAATCGTGTAAAATGATACAATATTGCCATTTAGTAGTTCTGTTGACATCAAAAACCACGAGGACGAAGGCCAAGTGTTTTAAATGTACCACAATCCTGAAATCCCTTTAGCTTCCTGTGCCTCAAATTATAGTTAGCTGTGTTGTGAAAATCATCTGTGCAGCGTGCTATAAATGAAAGCACAAGTTCTCAGCTATTCTTCTTTCCACACTAATCCTGTTTCAGCTGGAGCCCACAATACAGTGCTTCATTTGTGAATAAATAAGTGCCAGGGCCCTCGTCAGGATGATACTGAAGCTTGCACCACACATTGCCCCTGCCAGCGCTGACAGTGACAATACCAACTCAACTACTAACCATCACACCCTACAAGTGTGACAATTTAGACTGTTCGAGGTCTCCTAAGCCTTGGGTAGCAGGTATTAGTCATTTTTTATTGTATATTATATTATTATTTTTAAACAACTGCTGTTATGTTCATTTCTAATTTAGACAAACAGCAGACTGTCATAAGTGCAGTGTTGGTAATTAAGTGCTGGTGCTGAGCACCGGAAACCACTGGCTCAAATTAAGCCCTGCCACCATACAAGCTATTTTTTGTACATCACATCTAGATGAATTGTTCCTGTTTCAATACTGGACATGTAAATTGTTCCACTGCTGCTCAGACCCAAGTCTGTACTAAATCAGACACGTAAAAACATCAACTTTTGATGCTTCATAGCTACCAAATGTGAACTCCCCTTCTCAGCTCAGCAAGGAGCCTCATGGGTACTGGCTGTAAATTTGGAGGATTTACATTTTCAGGGCACAAAATCGACTTCCTAAAACTATCATTGTGGGATGTTCCAAACTATTGTGCTATCCTACAAATGATACAGAGAGAGGACAATGCCTCACATCGCAAAATGTTATTAGTATCAAGGCACAGATTTACTAATATTTTGTGTTGCGGTTGTGTCACATTTTTGGCGCAGCCCCGACACAAAATCTATTTTAGTACTTGCAAAGCCTGATTTGCGTGACTTTGCTGGACTTTTCAACAAAAAAAGTAACTTAAGGCAGCTCATAGCACTGCCTTGCGTTACATTGCATCGGGGAGGTATTACATGGGTGGAGCATTGGCATTACCTCCAGGTCCCTCCTGTCCTCGTCCCAGTCATAAACAAGTGAGATAATCTTATCTCACCAACAGAAAAAAGAACAAAGAAGTTCTGGACAGCTACCCCACCTCCACCCACTGGGAGTACAGCAGCGTACTTAACCAGCATTCCCTCTGTTCTTTTTTTCTGTCTTCCAACAGATTGGGACGAGTCAGGAGCTGGGGCTTCTGGCGGGATTGCGTCTCTGCTGCCGGGCGATGGGGGCGTTGCTCGCTGACATGTCTCCCTCCGTTCCGGGCTTGGAGGGAGAGATGCGCAGTTCCTCTTCAGGCCGCTGGAGAGTTACAGTGTTTTTTTTACATATTATAGGCCGTGCCTCACGAGTTGTTGGGCACTGCGGGAGGCGCAGAGTTACATCGGAGTGCTGGCTATGTGGAATAGACCCGGGGAGTGCGGGGCACTTCCGGGTCGAGTTGCCTGACTTACGGCATTCTGGCAGTCCAGGAAGTCAGGTTTGACGTTGCCAGTCGGCTGCCCGTCGGTGTTTGGAATCATTAATCTGGCAGCCGATGGGTGAGTACCGCTAGCGGTTTTGGGAGTTTTCTGTGCAGTGCTTTTCCGTGGGGCTGTTACTTGTTTTGCGGTGTGCCCCAGTTTCTGGCATTCATCTGCTGGGCTGTGCATCTCCTTGATGCTGGTATTTGTGAGGATGAGCAAACATTCTAGGAAGTGCAAACATGTGGAGTACTCTTCCTCTCCCTGTTCTGGGTCCTCTTCTTCTGCTCCTTCTCCAGCGCGGTCCAAGCGCCGCAGGGTGGGGGATGGTGCTAGGATCAAGAGACTGATAAAGAGGCTTTGCGGGTGATGGGCGGGGGTGCCCGGCCTAAGAGCTCTGTCCCAGTTCTGCCTTCTCATTCTTCAAGTTCTGAGGAGGATTGAATGGGGGGGAGCTCAAAGGGAAGTATAATGATAAGGACATGTTACCTGAGTTACTTAAGCATGTCAAGTCTAACATGTGTTTTCCTGATGATGAGGCACCCAGAACTTCTGGCGGTTCGTTGCTGCGCCATTTTCAGAGTGTGGTAGCAGTAGATGGGCCTGTCCACCACTACATCCATGAGGTGTTGAACCGGAAGTGGAAGTACACTGATCGGATTATGCTACCCCGTTTCATGGACAAAATGTACCCTCTCCAGGACATGTCAGAGGACTTGCCAGACTCTCTTCCCATAGATTCCATTGTTACTAGTCTGGTTGGCCAGACACCATTGACTGAGGATGCTGTTATTAGGGATCCTGTGGATAAGAAAGTTGATTCTTCCCTCAGGAAAGTTTACTCAAATTCACATTTGGCTCTACGGGCTGGGATTTATGGGACTTAATCCCTCATTTCTGATGTCAAAGCTCTGTATCAGTCCATGGATAATACGTCGTACTGTTCTGGCCTTTTGGAGCATATCAAGTGACAAGTGGAGTTTCTTTCGGATGTGTCCTTTGACGTGGTGAGGTCCTCAGCTCTTTCCAGGGGAGCCTGTGTGGCGGCTCACCGCAATCTGGTTTTGAAGGATTGGAAGACTGATTCCGCTTAATAGGCCTCTTCCCTGCGTTAGCCTTTCCAGGGGACTATGATGTTTGGGAAAGAGTTGGGGGGCAAGTTGCACAACTTTTTAATGAGAACAAGCACTCCTCTTCCTTGAAGCAGTCCTCCGCTGCATGGGAGGTTTTCTTCTGGCTGGGGTCGGGACTGGAAGGCGAAGTCTCCCCAGCCTAAGCCTTGTTCCTGACTATATGATTGACGATCCAGGATTGTTGGTAGGAGGACGGATTCAGCACTTTCTTCCGGCCTAGTTGCTGTCTTCTTCAGATGTGTGGATGTTGGACATTGTGAGCCAGGGGTACCGCATCAAGCTCACGGAACCTCTTCCAGATTCAGGGGTTCCTCCGACTCCATGGCCCTCCTGTCTGGCTAAGAGGGCCACGTTGTCCCTAGGGATCGAATCCCTCGTGAGGAAGGGGCGATTTAGGTGGTGCCTCCTCTGGAGAAGGGGAGGTGGTTTTATTCTCTGTTCTTTCTTGTGCCCAAATTGACAGGGGGTTCTGTCTGGTGCTGGACTTGAAGGCTCTGAACAAGTTTGTTGTTTGTCTGCCCTTCAAGATGGAGACTCTTCAGAGAGTGATCCTGTTGGTTCTCCAGGGGCATTTCTTCTGCCCCCTGGATCAGCAGGATGCTTACTACCATGTCCATGTTCATCCCAGCCGTCGCCGGTTCCTGAGGTTTTGCCTTAACGGCCTTCATTATCAGTTTTGTGTCCTACCCTTTGGCCTTCGCTCTGCTCCAAGGGTGTTCACCAAGTTGGTGGCTCCGTTGGTAGCTTCCTTGCATCTTCGGGGTGTCCTCTTCTTCCCTTAACTCGACGATTGGCTGATCCATGCCCCAACTCAGGATCAGATGCTGGTCGATCAAGGGTTGGTGTGTTGAGCTTTATGGGATCATCGGTTTTTGCTGAACCTTCCCAAGTGTCAACTGGTGCCCTCTCAGGATTTGACGTTTATCGGGCCCGCTTTTGCACAGATCTGAACAGGGTGTTCTCACCGAACTCCCGGGCTATGACCTTGGGCTCCCTTGCTCTACAATTCTTGAGGGGGGTCTCCTTTCTGGTTGGCTCTGGTTGCGACTTCTGGGGCTTATGGCGGCAGCTGCGTTCACGGTGCATTGTGCGTGTTTTCATCTCCGGCCTCTATGGGGGGCATCTGTTGGAAAACATCCATTACAACGCAGGCATTACATCGTAATGCCTTTACAACGCAAGTCGTTACAACGACGCGTTGTTACAACGCATGCCATTACAAAGCAAGTCGTTACAACTACTTGCTGTAGGGGGCAGAAGGTGTTGGATTTGTTGGATTTTCAATCCAACACCTTCCCTACTGTTGCACACACTGGAGTTGGAATAGTAAATTATACTATTACAAACTCCAGCGCCCCCCCTACAGCAAGTCGTTGTTATGGTATGCGATGTAACAACGCGTCATTGTAACGACTTGCATTGTAATGGCATGCGTTGTAACCGCATGCGTTGTAGTGAGTGCTATTCCATCTGTTGGCCTGTTGGGATCCTTTGTCTCAAAATCTTTGCATTATGGTTCCAGTGTCTTCATCCCTCCTCCCTGCACTGCGCTGGTGGACTGTGTTAGGCAATCTTTCCAGGCAGCTGTCATTGCAGCCCTCTCTTCCGGTGGTCCTGATAACGGATGCCAGTGCTTTCGAATGGTGGGCGACGTTGGAGTCCAGCTCGCTGCAGGGGAGTTGGTCTCCCGAGACAGGGAGGCATTCTTCCAATTGGAGGGAGTTGACGGCTGTGTCCAGGGCTGTCATGGGGTTCCAGAGGCTGTTGTTGGGGCGGAATGTGGTAGTGCAGTTCGACAACATGGTGACAGTGGCCTACCTGAATTATCAGGGGGGATCAGGTCCCTGTCACTAAATGCTGTTGTGGTTCCCTTGTTTTGTTGGGCGGAAGGGCACACATTGTCTCTTTTGGCTGTTCACATCTGGGGGTGGACGATGGGGTGGCCGATGCCCTCAGTCATGTTTCCCCCCCTTTCCTGACTCCGGAAGTCTTTCGACAAGTGTGCAGGATGTTTGGTCTTCCCTTCCTCGACCTGTTTGCTTCCTGGCATAGTGCTCAGTTTCCTCGGTTTTGTTCCTGGGTTCGTCAGGTGGGGGGCAGGGGGTGGATGCTCTGATCATTCCTTGGTCCTTGCGCCTGCTATATGCCTTCCTGCCCATTGCTCTGATCCACCGGTTTCTTGCTTGCCTCATGCAGGAGTCTCGGGAGGTGGTGGTGGTAGTGCCCTTTTGGCCTCCTCAGTCTTGGTTCCCCTCTCCGAGGCTGTTGGCTGTTCGGGGGCCCCAACTTTCCGTGTCCCCTGTGGTCACCTCCGATGTTGCCTCTCATGGGGCTACGGCTGTCGGTGTGAAGGTTGAGAGGCAGGGGTGGCAGCGTCGGGGTATCCTCAAGCATTTAGCTTTGGCTCTCCAGCAGTCTCGGAAGCCTTTGAACCTCAAGTCATATGGATGCCATCGGGGTAATTTCCAGCACTGGTGTCATGTTCTTGATTTGTCCCCCCTGAGTGTTCCCTGACAAGCGTGCTGCTGTTTCTCTGGGAGGGGTTTGAGATGCATTTGGCCGTTTCCACCTTGCGGGCTCAGTGGACTGCGATTAAGGCGTTTCGTTCCCTTTGGGGGAATTTGTCGGATGTTGTTTCCAGGTTGCTGCGGAGTTTTCCATTGTCCCATCCTTTGGTTCGGTCTTTGTTCCCCTTGTGGGATGTTCCCCTGGTGTTGTGTGCTCTGGTGGCGCTTTCATTGTCCAGTCCTTTGGTTCGGCCTTTGTTTCCCTTGCGGGTCCTTCCCCTTGTGTTGCGTGCTCTGGTGGTGGCTTCGTTTGAGAGTTTGGCTGATGTGGACATCAAGTTTGTCACGTTGAAGGTGGTATTTTTGGTGGCGATCACTTCGGCCAGGCACCTTGGTGAGTTGGGGGCTCTGAAGGCTCGGGAGCCCTTCCTTTCTTTTTCTGAGGATGGGGTGGTCCTACGTTTGGATTACTCTTTTGTCGCAAAAGTGCCTTTTCAGTTCCATCGTTCCCTGGAGGTGGTTCTGCCTGCTTTGAGCGGTGGTCAGGTGCATGGGGATGATCTCCTTGGTCGTTGCTGGATGTTAGTCGTGCTTTGCGTGTCTATCTGGATCGGACTCGTCCTTTCCGGAAGTCAGACTCCTTGTTTGTGTCTTTTGGGGTTTCCTATTGAGGAGGGAAGGCTTCTTCTTCTTCCATTAGCCACTGGCTGAAGCAGGTCATTGAGTTGGCTTACTCCCTTTCTGTTTCCCCTTCTCCAGCTGGTGTGCAGGGGAATCCTTCTCGTGGGATGGCAGTCTCCTGAGCTGAGTTTCGGGGGGCCTCCCTGTCTGAGATCTATAGGGCTGCTACTTGGGCATCCGCTAATATTTTTTGTGTGGCATTATCAGATCCAGAACTTGCTAGGTGATAAGGCAAATTTTTGATTGGGAGTGCTGCAGGCTGTGAGCTCCTGACTTCTTGCTTCTGTGTTCCGATAAATCACTGAGTGTTGCTGTCTTCTTTGTGTCCTGGTGGTTTGTTGTTGATGAATGCCGGTATGTTGTTTGGGTATGCTCAATTGTTTATGAATTGGGATATGGACATGAGGGACCTGGTGGTAATGCCCTATTACTTACCGGCAACCTACATTACTCCTGGTCCCGTTGTCCTTATTCCATTCATTACTGCCCACCCTCCCTCCAGGATGTGCCGGTCTTCATCTGGGGCTTGGTAGTTCAGAGGGAATGATGGGTAAGTACACTTATGTACTACTGGTGGGAGGGGGTGGGGTAGAGGTCCAGCATTCCTTCGTTCTTTTTTTCTGTTGGTGAGATAGGTTTATCTCACTTGTTTATGAATGGGTCGAGGACAACGGGACCAAGAGTAAGGAAGATTACCTATAATTAATAGGGCATTCCTGTTCATCCACCCATATATTTTGACACAGACACGTAGGAGCTTATTTATGAGAGGCTTGCACTGCTGGAGCATCACTTTTTTTTTAACTCTCTGGAGGTGCAAGCCTCTCAGTCATCTCTATGAGGCTGCGCAAAGCCATTCTTTGCATGGCCTCATAGATATGGAGTAAGACAAAGCAGCTCTAGTCGCTGTGTTACCTTACTCTGCACCAGGGAGGAGTTCCATGGGCATTGTGGTTGGTGTTCCCACACAACACCCATGAATTTTGACGCTGCCCCAGATTTATTAAACCTGGGGCAGTGCCAACATCTTACACCTCCCCAGAGCAGGCATTACAAGGAGACATTTTTTTTTATGTTTCTTTCTCTTTCCATATGTGCAGCATTTTACCACACACATAGAAACAGTAAAACACCTCTAGGGATTGTTTTTGTGCAGGAAGGTGCCCCAACCTGCACAATAACAATCCTGCATGCAACACAGACACCCTTGCACAATGGTGCAAAAGTGCCTGCGTTGGCACTAGGCAGCAAAAAATGCACTAGTGCAGGGGGAAAGACAGGAATACACTGTATATCATAAATAAAGGTAATTCCTGCTCTTTCACTTTGGTGTAGCGAAACGCCGCAAGAAGCCGTGCGACGGTGACCTATGCCAATTTCCCATAAATTAGGGACATATTATCTAAATTCAATGAACATGGGTTTGCACCAGAATATTACAACTACCGTATGCTGACGTAATGAGGACAAAAATCTTTATTTCGCCTCCTTACTTTGGCCACGATTTACTAACATTTTGCATTGTGGTTGTGCCACTTTTTTGGCGCAGCCAAGACACAAAATGTTAGTTGGTATTTACCAAGGACTGACTTGCGTTGCTTTGCATGGCTTGGTAAAGAAATTGTAATGCAACGCAGACCCTTGAGCTGGGCTGCGCCTCACTGCACCTGGAAGGCTTTCCATGGGTGGTGCACCAGTGCCCCCATGCATCCACCCATGGCTTTGGCACATTCCTAGATTTACTGAAGCTAGTCAACCTGGGAATGCGTAAAATGCTATGCCTTCCCCAGTGAGGCGTAACGAGGAGAAATATCTTTGTTCCTCCTCATTACTACCTCTTTCTATGTGTGAAGCATTCTGCATCATGCATAGAAGGAGGAAATTGTCTTACAAAATAAAAACAAACCCACCTGTAACTCAGGCACCCATGGTGTAATGGTGCCTATTGTGGCCCTAGGAAGCCACATGTGTGCCAGTGAAATGAGAGAGAGCTGAAAAGTGGCATGCCTTAGTAGATATGGCGCTTTTCAGCTCTCTCCCATTCATGCAGCGCTGCACAGCAACTTTACCTGCTGCCCTGCGTTGCGTGTACCTTTGATAAATATCCACCCTCCTCTTACATGTGTGCTGCATTCTGCAGCACAGACACAAAGAGGATTAAGCCAAAAAGAATAGTTTTTATGTCAGAAAGAATCTCTTCCTGTAGAAAACTATTCTGACCACATGCAGGCACCCTTACCTCATGCCGCAATGATGCCTGCATTGGTGCTAGGCTGCCAGAAGCACACCATTGCTATGAGAGAGCAGAAGTACGCAACATCTTAGTAGATATCTTAGTAGATAGGGCGTCTTTCTGCGCTCTCCCTTTGACCCAACGCAGTGCCGCAACTTCCCTTGCTGCGTTGTATCAAAGTTTAATAAATCTGCCTCCTGATTTCGAGTGGGTACAGATCAGGCAATTTGCAAATATCAGAAGTCGCCAGGTTAAAAGGTGCGACACATTTTGAAGAAAAAGAAAATAATTTAGCATATGGATTGAAAGAAAAAAGGGACGATAACAGGCAATGTGCAAAGAACCTCAGCTGCAGAAGGACTGTAAAGCCTGCTAATTTAAGGACAGAAGTAAGGAAACTGGCTGACTGGACTGCAGGCATTTTACATAAAGCACAGCTAATTACCTGCCTCCGTCCCTGTTAAGCACAGCTGCAAATGAGGAACATTTAATGATACTTCCCTTTCAGGGCTTGCAAAAGTTCAATAAATTGTGTTTCAATCTATTTGATGCGGCTCCGAACTTGAGCCGTCTCTTGACCTCTTAATTAAGATCTGCAGCGACAATTTTCTGGAGCTGGCTTTTGTCCCCTTTCGTCAAATTGTGCGAGAAAATTGAAATCACTGTACACATGTCGCCTCTGCCGCCTAATTCCTTTTTATACCACACGACCCAGCTCAGAATACAAAATGTTCATTTTTTACGGATAAACTGAAAATCGCTTCCAAAACGCTGCCCAAGACTGCACAAGAATAGATGTATAATTTTATGCTAGCAGACAAAAATGTCAGCCGTACAAAAATAAAAGCAGCTATAACATGTATATCCTCTCTGGGAAGTCCTCCATGCTGTCAGTGGAAACTTTCTTGAACTGCGACACGTTGCGTGTTACAACCTCCTGGCCCTGCTGAGCTGTCACCTGGGTGCCTCTGACGTTCACTACCACCCATGGGTTCAACTCAAATGGTAGCCGGAACTTCCCTCCGGGGTGGCGATCTTGTACCAGTACTCGGTCTCCTACTTGGAGCGAGGGTTCTCGAGCGCTTCTGCGCTGGGAAGCTTTGCCGTTGGTGCGTATTCTCCTTGAGTCAGACAGGTTTGGTGGGTTTGGAGCATCTTCCCACGTCGGGTGATGTGGGATATCATCCGCCACGGTTCGACCTAGGCACAATTTGCTGGGAGCTTTGCCGGTGGTGCAGTGTGGGGTGAGGCGATACTCCCGGAGGAATTGGTAGATGGCTTGTTCCAGGCTGCGGCCTTCGGCGAGGGCGATCTGTATAGTCTTATTGAGGGTCCTCATTAGGCGCTCCACTTCGCCGTTTGCTTGGGGCCACCTTGGGGTTATTTGGCGATGCTTGATGTTGTGGGACGCCAGGTAATTGGTTAGGTCGGCGCTGGTGAACGGGAGCCCATTGTTGGTGCGAATTTCCTTAAACAGCCCGTGCGTTGCCATGATCTTCTCTAGTTTGGGGATTACTGCAGCAGCGGACGTCGTGGGAACAATATCTACTTCCGGGTACCTGGAGAAGTCATCTACCACTACTAGCATATGTAGGCCGCCTGGCAGGCTGCCGAAGTCTGCGCTCACCCTTTCCCATGGGGCACCGGGGCCGGCTTCAGTGATGATCGGCGCTGGTGGGTCTGGCAGACTGGTCGCCAGGCAGACGGGGCACTGTCTCACCACCGCTTCTACTTTCTGGTCAAGGCCGGGGAACCAGACTTTGCTCCATAGTCGGCTTTTCGACTTGACGACTCCTTGGTGCGCCCCGTGCGCGAGGAGGGTGGCTTTGTGGGTCAGGCTTTCCGGTAGGACGAGGCGAGGGCCTTGCAAGAGACAGCCGTCTGACGTGACCGACAGCTCATGGCGAACTGCGTAGAGGGCTTTCAGCACTGATTTGGCGGTCTCCGTGCGGCGTGGTGCTGGGTGTTGCAGGAGTCCCCAGTCACCCGACGCTACTGCTTGGATGGCAATTTGGAGGCAGTCATCGTCTTTGGTAGTGGCCACTACGTCACAGAGAGAGATTGGGAGCGGCCTGGCTCGCTCAACGACTAACCGCACATAATCTTCTGTTGCAGCGGCTTCAGCCGCTTCTGGGGCCGTGGCGGGCTGGGGATGTCTGGAGAGGAAATCCGCTGGGTTTCTGGTGCCCGGTTGGTACACTACCGTGAATTGGAATTCTTGTAGCTGTAGTACCCACTTTTCAATCCTCGGTGGAGGGCGAGCTGACGATCCTTGAAAAAGCGGGACCAAGGGCTTATGATCGGTGATGACCGTGAAAGGATGGCCGAACAAGTAGATATGGAAATGTCGGCAGCCCCACAAGATGGCGATTGCTTCCTTTTTGATTTGTGAGTAACGCTGTTCTGTGGGCGTAAGTGTGCGGCTAGCGCACGCCACCGGGGCCCATTCGTCACACTCTTGGTGCTGGGCCAGCACCGCGCCGAGGCCTGTGGGGCTGGCATCCACAACGAGCTGTGAGTCACGCTTGGGGTCGAAGTATACCAGGGTTGTCGTCTCGGATAGGGCAGCTTTTGTCCGCTGGAATGCTTCTTCTTGCTCTGACTCCCACGCCCACGGGGTGAAGGTTTTTGTCAGGTCTCGGAGCGGGCCCGTGAGGTCAGCTAAGTTTTTGATGAAACGGCCGCAGTAGGTCACCATACCCAGAAAACTGCGGACCCCGGAGACAGAGGTTGGAGCTGGCGCACCTTGAATGTCCTTCACTTTTTCGGGGTCTGTGCCGATGCCTTTGTCAGAGAACTTGTATCCGAAGAAGCTGATGTCCCGCCGCAGGAAGTCACATTTTGCGCGGTGCAGCTTAAGTCTGCGGTCTTGGAGGCGTGAGAAGACGGCTTGGAGGTGGATGAGGTGTTCTTCCAGGGTGGGGGCATGCACTAAGATGTCATTGCTCACGTTGAGCACCCCTTCCAGGCCGTGGAGGACAGTCCTGATGATGTTCTGGAACACCTCCGCAGCGCTGGAGATGCCGAAGTTGAGTCAGGTGTATCTTCAGAAGCCAGCATGGGTCGAGAATGTGGTGATGGGGCGGGAGTCTGGTGGTAGCTAGAGCGAAGGTCCATCTTTGAGAACCACTTTGACCATGCTAGCTCGCCAATGATGTCATCCACCGTCGGTGTGAGGTGGCGTTCCCGCTTGATGGCCAGGTTGGGAATCCTCATATCCACGCAGATGCGCACTGCGTCGGGTTGCTTTGGCTTTTTGGCGACGATGATGGGTGATACCCATGGCGTTGGACCGCTCACTCGTTCAATGATGCCTGCTTTCTCCAGCAGCCGAAGTTCAGCCTCCACTTTCGGCCGTAGATGAAATGCTACTCTTCTGTGCCTGAGAGCGATTGGGGCCACCGATTTGTCGATATGCAACTTGACGGCAGGTCCTTTTAAGCACCCAATTCCATCGAACAGTGTTGAGAAGTCCTGGAGCAGCCGACTGAGTCCTTGGGTATGCACATGGAATGCAAAATGGGTTAACTTGAGGTCTTGAGCCGTTTGGCAGCTGAGGAGGAACCCGGACGCTTCGCGTGACACATAGATTTTCTCGCGCTGGCTGGTACCTTCATGAGAGAGTTCTGCCTGAAAAACGCCGCACAGCCTGAGTGGGGAGCAGTTGCCAAAAGCGTACACTTGAATACTGGTGTCGCGTAGCTTCGGGAGATTTGGCAGGCCACGGTAGACGGGTTCGGCCATGAGGTCGATGGTGGCTCCCGTGTTGATAAGTGCCGCTACGGCGTGGTCTTGCACTCCGATGGTTCAGAAGGGTGCGGACTGACGGGCGGCAGCGAGCGTATTCAACATCTGTACGATGTGAATTGTGGCAGTGTCGTCTTCATCCATGTCGCTGTCGTCGGCGTCACCCAGGTGCTGTTCCACCGCACGCACCTGCTTCTGAGGGCCTCTGGGCCGGAGCCTTTGTGATGAGCGGCAGACGGCGGAGAAATGGTTCAATTTTTCGTATGCGGTGCAGGTCTTGCCAGTGGCGGGGCAGACTCCCGAGTGCGGGTATGGGCCTCCGCACCATCCACATGGGCGACTTTGCGGGCGGTGTTTGGCTGGAGAGGGCGCCGACTTGGTGGGCTTCGGTCGGGTGTCGCGTTCGTCCGTGCGTAGAGCGTTTACCGGCTCTTCCTTGACCGCCGTTGTAGGAGAGTAGGATCTGCTTCACATGGGTACCCCCACTTTTTGCTGATGCTTCACTGTTTTTCGACATTAGTCTGGCTGGGGCCCTGCTAATCAGAACCCCAGCCTAGCTGCTTCCTCTCTAAAATGGTTTCCATGTGCCTTAGGCACATCTCTGATTGGGATCTGAGTGCCCTTATAAGTCCCTAGTATATGGTATACTATGTACCAAGGGCATAGGTACCTCAGAGGCCTGCCAGGGCTGCAGCATGTATTATGCCACCCCTGGAAGGCCATCCAAACTGACACCACAGGTCTGCTACTGCAGCCTGAGTAAGGTGGTGCATGCACCCCTTACTGTGATATAGAGTTACCTATATCACGAAATACATACACACATATAAACCTATAAGTCACTCCTAAGGCAGGCCTTATCAATCCTAAAGGCAGAGTGCATGGTTCCTATGTGAGAGGGTGCCCCTGCATGAGCAGGGCCCCTCTGCAGCGTTCGGAGACCATCTCTGATGCTGTTTGTAGTGCAGCCTGACCATATACTCTTAAGCGCATTATATCCTCGCGGTAAAATGCTAACTTTGGAATGGCTGCACCTAAACATGTCGTGTTTGGTGTCAAACATCTTGGAATACTACCCCCGCCAATCCTGGCGGCGGAGGTAGCATTCCACCCTTCTAGAGGGAAAGACATGTTAACTCTGACGAGTCCGGTAACTTCTTTCCAGAGCCCTGGCATCACAAAATGGATGCTGCTGCCACAGACACGAGTCTGGCCTCCTGCTGCTGGACGAAACTCCGGCAGGGGAGGCCTGGACAATAGGTTTCCTGTCCCAGGGAGGTGTGACCACCTCCCCAGACAGGATAATGTGTATTGGGGCTGGGCGGGAGCACTTTCGGGTGCTTTGAAGTCCTGCACTGGGGGCACATTTGGTGTCCCTGTGCATACCCCAGTTCAAACCGGATCAGGGGCTTGCAGCCCCTGCTTTGGCGCGAACTGGACAAAGGGAAAGGGGTGTAGCCACCCCTCTGCCCTGACCCACCCATAGGTGGGGCCACAGAGTAGTCCAACCCCTATTTTTAGAATAAAGGTAGGAACCCAGTCCTTAGGACTTTAGATTATACCTGGACGAAACTCTGAAACTGAATCCTGGACCTTCGACGCTCTACGACAAGATTAGAGGACTGAAGAATCTCCCTTGGGGTCAAGGAGTGACTCCCCTGCTTGGCAGGCACCAAAGAAGCATCTGTCCGGTTCGCATTACTGAAGCTCCCGTCGGACGCCGAAGTCATCGCATCACCAGAGGTGGATTCTCAGACTTCCCCGAGGCTACCCTGAGTCCCCAGCAAAGCTGAGGCCCGTGGCTATCGTGGGTGACTTGAGACCGTGACCCCTGGACACCGAGCACATTTGCAAGTGCACCATCTTCTGGGTCTCCCAAGAAGTCGTGCTTTGGGCTCCGAGTAGCCCTAGCCTCCAGCACCACCTGCACCGAAGATCACTGGCCCCCACTCCACGAGTGTCCTGCAAGCCAGCTCCACGTGCGGCGTCACGAGGCTCCTTTGTGTTCGCTAGCCCGTTGGCTAGTAGCCCTTAACGAAGGCCAATCTTTTCCTTACTTGGCATCCTGGTTGCTCCAGGCCTGCCCTCACTTACCCTCACTGGGTGAGTTCCACAGACCTTGCTGGTCTGCACCATCAACGATCTACATCTTACTCGAGACTTGCCGTTGCCAAGGCTTGTTGGGTCCAATCCGGTCGCCGACACCTCAGCACTCGACAGACATCAAGCACCAGCCCGAATCCTGCTCCTGGTCGCCGACAACGCCTCTCGGACCTCGTGGCTGAAGAGTCAAGACGACTGTCAATGCACCTGAAGCACTCGACATCGGTGGGCATCTGTCCATCGCCTTCCTGGTCACTGGCTAGTGACCCAGACTCTGTCCCCTCTGCTTTCAGGTTCACCAGAACTCCGATCCACTCTTGGATCCACCCGGACACTTTTCTCTTGGCCGCCAGCAGCACTTCGCAGCAGATCGCCATTCGAATCGACGACGAAACCCGACCCCGAAAGGCACCTATGCACCCGGCTTCCTGGGTGAGGTAACACGAGTACTCCGGTGCTCCCGTGGGTAGAGACTCTTCAAAGTCCTAGATCTCAAAGGGTTTTGTCCTAGTCCTCTTCTAAGTGTCCCTTTCCTCTATTTTCCCGATCCCGACTTTCTCCATAGAAGTTAACGGCGTATCGCGGTTGTGTATTTACACTGCACGCGTCTCCCGTGGGTCCCCTGTGTCACTACCTTGGGTGGTTCCTTGTGGTCCAAGCACTTCTAGAGGCTCTAGGCCTAGTGTCTAGTTCAGTCGTGGTTGGCATACCACTTTATTGGTATATGGTTTGGTACGCCCCTAGGGCCCAAACGTGTATTTGTGCTATTATTGTGATTTAAGATCTTATAACCTATGTACTTCGAACTCTAGCCTCATAAAGAGACTAGAGGGGTGTGTTTAGTAATAAATACATATATTTTGAATATATACCTGGTGTGGTGCTCTTTCATTTGGTCACTCAAGAGATTATAGACTGGTAAAACAAGCTGCTTTACATTCCTTCAAGACTTAGCCTGAAGGCTGCTCTCCATAGCTACCACTAGGATAGCTTTCAATAAGGTTGTCTTTAACCTATCTACCATAAGAGTCGATTTGGACTGGTGCAAGGTGCCCACTATAATTAGTGGACAGCATATGCCAGGCCAACTTCTCACAGCCGTGGTAGACAAAGTGGGGTCCATGTGGGCAGCATGCGCCTTTGACAGTTCTTTGGAGCGCCCCAGGGTCAGGATGTCTTTCATGGGCATGTTGTACTCCTGCAGGATGTGCTCGTGAAGCTTGGAGGAGGCGGACCCCTGGATGAACTGTGCCTTGTCGGGGAGGGTACACGTGCTTGCCAGTTCTTTGAGGTGCCCATAGAAGACGTCTACTGATTCGTCGGGCTGCTGGCGGGCTTGGCGGAGGAGGAATCTCTCATAGTCGGGGTTAGCATATGGTTTAAAGTGCGCCATGATGGTGTAGCGCATAGAGGCATAGTTCCTGGGGGACCTGCTTCATGCACTCTTTTGGAAATGTTGTGTATGTCCGCTCCCCCTAGGTGAAGGAGCATGGGGCGCCTCCGCGGTGCCTGGATGTCAGCAGCTTCGAAGTAGGTTTCCAGGTGCTCTACCCACGCTTTCCAGCGCGCCGCCTGGGACGGGGGAGGCCCGTGACGGTGAAGGGCTCTAGCGGCGGCACTGAGGTCATTTTGCCAGGCGTGGGAAGTGGCTGCTGGGTGATGAAGCGCAGGAGGCAGGGCGTTGATGCCTTAATCGGGGTGCAGGCTGAAGGCCTGTGACTTCTCTGGTGACAGGACGGCTGGCCGGTGGGCCTGCAGGGTGGGCAGGGTGAAGGCAGAAGTGTGGACCAGCGTGGTGATTGAGCCCGTAGGGAGGCAGCAAGAGTCCTTGATGGGCCCAGGAGGCAGCGGAGAGCGTTGCTGGAGCTTCGGCTGAGGTGCGGCTGGCAACGTGGGGCCCGGTAGGCAGCAGGGGGCCTTGGCCGTGTGGTGGAGGTTGCGAGGGCCGCTTGCGCGCTGGGCCTCAGGAGGGAAGCGTTGATCGCAGCTTGCGATGCGGGTTCGGCCCGGCAAGGGGCATAGTGGCGGGACGCCAGCGGCGCGTGGGGCCGAGGACTGGCCGCGCTGGCAGCAGGATCGGCACTCACCGCGTTTTGCTTTAATGCAGCGTGTCAGCGAGGCAGCGGGCGGCAGGCGAGCGGGAGGATGCGGCTCGCGCCTGGCCCAGCGGCTGAGGTGGGTGATGGCCGCGGTGATCGTGGCAGCTTGTGGCAGCGACGCAGGTGAGGCGGCGATGCAATCAAGAGGTGTGCAGAGGCGGGCGTAGGCTGCAGCCATCTCGTCGCCAGTGTGGTGTTGGCCGTCGGGGTGTCCGGCCACGTGGGGAGCAGGCCCTGGGCTGGCGGACACAAACATACGCTTGGTTCTGGTGGTGGTCAAGGACTAACTACGCCCGGACTCCCGGGCTCTTTATTCGTTTCCTTTCCGCTGGCTGGCGTACGCCAGTCCAGCCTATTATGCGTACGCACAGGGGGGGACAAAACCAAGGGGACACATTATTGATCACCCCTGTCGGGTCAGGTGACATGGCCTTGCCCTGTCATGTACAACATTACAGGCATGATCATTTTATCATATGTAACACTAGCTGCTATCTAGATGACCTAATAAACATAACCTATTTTTATATAGGGCTTACTATTATACGGTCACCATTTCGTAGCACTACAAACACTTGGGGGGAGATATACGAAAAAGTTGCGCAATGCAGTGCAGCCCCCTGTGAGGCTGCGCTGCGTTGCGCAACAGGGAGGAAGCAGGAGAGCGCCATATCTTCAAAAATATGGCTATCTCCTCCCCTTTCCCTTGCCCCAGTGCTGATTACAGCTGCCGTGCGCCATGCACGCACGTTAGTGCTGCAGCGCTAGGGTGTGTGCATGAGTCTAGCATAGGTTCTGTACAGGAAGGTTACCCTTCCTGTACAAAATACTGTTAGACACAAGGGAAAGCTTTTCCCACTTTGTATGTGTGCTGCACAGTGCAGCACGCATGCAAAGTCGGAAAAGGAAGGAGAAATGAAAGCATTTCTCCTTCCTTGCGCCTAGTTGAAAAGGGCGTCATTTTCTCACACTAAATCCAATCTACTGTTTTTAGTAAATTAGGTTTAGCGTGAGAAACCTTAGGTGGTTGCATGGGAACACCCATGCACCACCCTTGGTACGCCCCCATGGCGCAAAGTAAAGCGAAACAGCGCAATGCACTGCTTCGCATTACTTTTATGTTATTTCCAGCGCTAAACAAGTTTAGCGCTGGAAAGTAAATTTAAAAAAAAAGATTTTGCATCGTTTTGCGTCACTTTTGTGATCCAAACACAGCGCAAAAGCTTAGTAAATCCCCCCCATAGTGTTATCGTAACTGTAAGAAACCCATCTTGCTGACGGTAGACGAGGCCACATGGCTGGTGTGCTCTGTGATTTACCTCCCTCACATTTTTTTTTTTGCAGTTTTGCAGAGCGCAAACTCGGCCCGAAGGTATTGGAGGCTTTACATGATCACCAGTTACATTACACAAAGACACATTCATTTTTGGCAGGCACGCAGAGTTTAAGTGATTTGTCTAGAATCACAAAATGTGATCACATCATAGGCCATGGCCTCTCATCGAATGAAACTAATTGTTTCCCTATACATATAGGGGCTTATTTATGAGAGCCCTACATCACATTTGCACCACATAAAGATTTATGAAGCCACGCAAAGACACCCTGCGTGGCTTTGAGTGGCTTCATAGATCATGAGTAAGGCGACGCAGTGCAAATCGCTGCGTTTCATTACCCTGCACCCAGGAGGTGTTTAATGGGAGTTGCACTGGGTTTTCCCACCCATGAAATTTGATGCTGCCCCTTATTTACAAAGTGACATAAACCTGGGGAAACGCCAAAACCATATGCCTCCCGAGGTGAGGCGTAACGAGGACACATATGTTTATCTCTCCTCGTTTTTCTTCTTTCCATGTACACTGCATTCTGCAGCACAAATCGAAAGAGGAAAGCGCCTCGTAGGATTGCTTTTGTGCAGGAAAGTACACCTCCTTAAACAAAAACATTTGTGCTGATGGTGCAAGGGTGCCTAAGTTGGCGCTAGGCTGCCAAAACGGCGCCAGCGCAGGCAGAAAAGACAAGAATGCACCATATTGCTTAAATACTGTGGATTCCTGCCCTTTCACTTTGGCGTAGGGCAGCACTGCCCTGCACTAAAATGGCCTATACACTTTCTCACTTTCTAAGAACATGAGTGAATGCCAGCACCACTTTTGTGATATTTGAGAGGTGTGGGAGGTAACAGCACTTCAAACAATGAGACAATTAAGAGATTAAGGACTCACTTAGACTTTGTCAGGCAGCCCCCATCTGCCAAGGGAGCAGAGGTAGAGATCTGCAACAGCCCTGCCAGACATCTCTGCCTTCAGAGGAGCTGCAAACATTTTTGTTGTACAGAAACAAACTGTCAAAGAGGGATTTTGTTTTTATAAAAATCAAAAATATTGTGTGTTTGACCTCTGGAAGCCTTCTTCTAGGGCAGTGGTTCTTAACCTGTGGTTCAAGGACCCCTGGGGTCAGTGAGGCCAGCTCAGGGGGTCTGCAAGTGTTTTACAAGATTAAATATTATTATAGTTAATCAATTAAAATTAGTAAAGTATATACAAATGAAGAATCAAAATTGACAGTTTGAAAACTTTTTCTATATTTGATTGTGAATTGCAATAATGACTCTGACAATGTCAATGATTCAGAGAGGGTCCACAGAAGTCAAAAGATTAAGAACTGCTGTCCTCAGGTGTGGGTGGCTGTTTTCTATTTTTGTGTTTGGGACCTCCAGGCATTTCCCGGCAGTTCCGGACAGAAAATAAATATGGCAGGTTATCCGCTTATTATGGGATGGATGGTGTGAAGTACTTATATGAATGGTACAAGTCCGTTGTGTCACTGGTCTGAGGTTTCCAGTGGCAAACCAGTGGAGGCACTGCTGGTGGAAACCTCACATGAGTAAGAAAGATCACATGAAATAAATTTAACTTGAGGATAAAAAGAACAATAATTCAACTTAAATGGTGATTGAAGAACTGCCCTGGCCATTACTTACCCACTTTTCAAATATCCTGCTGGATGCATAATTGCCATGTGGTCCCAGGTCATGGGTGACGCTTTGATTGAGTATTTAAAGTATGCCTGGCCAGCGCCACAGGATGAGAAGTCAGGAGTAGCCAAAGCTGTGACACTGTCTTGTGGCCACTTTGCAGCTATGTAGGAGAAACAGCTTCAGCTTCAGCTGCACCTCCATTTCCTTTCCTTCTGCCCATGCTAATCCCTTGTCCTCCTGACCTCCACCTGAGCTCCATAGCTCTGCTCTCCCTTGATTCGTCACAGCCAGAAGATATAGACACAAGGACAGACATGGTTCAAGAGTGATATTTACCAAAGAGCTGGTTGTGAACCCATCCTTTCTGGTGTATCCAGAATATGTTACCTGTGAACTTACTCATGGGCTGTCAGCGAGACCTCTTCATCCATTGGTCTTTTACTTTATCATTCACAATTTGCTCCCTCCCCCTGCAATCTACAGCATGGAGCAGTGGCCACTTCAGCCATTAGCTAACTTCACTATGGGTGACAGCATGGTATAACTCTGCATTTGTAAGGGGGAACATCCACGAATACAAGTGTGCTTCCTAGGGGCAAGTTAGCTGAGTGCACATTACCCTGCCATGGAGCTGCTGTGAGCTTGGGGTGAGGGGTAAGGAGACAGCAACACTGCAGGTCCATTAGAATCTGCCTTAGAATTTAGAAAGCTAATTTACAAAGCTCAGCACTGGAGCACCATCTTCGGTGTAATTCACTGCCTAGCACCACCCTTGCTGTAAAGTGTCACTATGGTTTGGCGAGTGCTTCACTTTGATATGAGGAATGAACTACATTGACAACAAGTTGTTACCATAGCTACTGGTCTGTGTACGCTCATTGACTCTTTTACTGTTCATCACTATCTCTCCCCTCTACATTCACTTTGCTCCTCCTCTGGGAAACTTCCTGATAGGTGCAAATAATAGGACTTAAAAAAAAAATGTCTTCTTCATGGGAGAACATCACGTTCTGTTTCTATGTTAATGTCGCCTGGAAACTACATCAGGCTCTCTAGTGATGGTAGGCTTCCACTTCTGGAATCCGGTGTGGGGAATAGCTGTGAAGCAGCTGCTTACTGAGATCAGGCACTGACCAGGGCCATTTCTTGTAACTGGAATAAAGAAGATATTCCTCTTGACTATAGGATCATGCAGGATGCTGTGCTATAAAAAGGATTTGGTGGTATCTTGGAGATAGTATGGGACAAGCGTCCATGCGAGCAATGGAGGAATAAGGACACTACGGCCTCTGGTTTAATTGGGCCCAAGAGCTGAGCAGGATAAGGTCTGCGCAGATTGCAAGAGACCGAAGAGTGTGGATGTCAATTGCGTCCAGACGTAGAGACGCCAGCTTTAATTGGTACTATCGCCAGATATATCTATACGTGCACCAGTTTCCAAGGATCATTGTGGTGAATGTGGATAGGCACAGTATAAGTATTATTGCTCGGTGATGGGCACATCGCCTATCATTTTCCTGGAGTGGTTCCTTACTCTGCACCAGCGATAGGCACGCTTCCGGTGCAACTACAATTTCCTTCCTCGGCATCAGCGACAGACACGCTTTCGGTGACAGTCTATCGTTATACCTGCTGCATCAAATTTTTGTTTTAACATCAGCAACATATATGTTGGTGAATTGACAAGAATTCCTCTTTTGTAGCCTGGGCTCAAGAACTGTGTTGACATATGTACAAGTTATTTTCCTAAAAAAAAAAAAAAATTGTATGCACGTGCTCAACTATTTTTTGCTTTGATTTTTGGGAGATACATTATTGAATTTTACAGCAATGGCATCTTAAAACATACCAGCGCCTCCAGCATTTTTTAAAAATCCTGGTCATCCCAGTATGGTATGAGAGGACTGGGAAGACACATTTGAGACATACATGGAGGCCACTGGGGGGGGGGGCTGATGTGAATGTTACAAAGCGGAAGCTAGCCATATTAATGAACTGTCTTGGGGTAGAGGGCAGAAAAGTATTAAATACTTTATCTATGCAGTCAGTAGAGGAAAGGAATGCGGATTCAGAGTCCGACAATGATAAAGAAGATGTATACGCAATTGCTCTGACCACTTTGATTTAAATTCCGGGGGAAAGTGAGCATTGTGGTTGAGCGACATCATTTTTTTTTCCAGAGCCCAAGTTCAGGGTGAATCTATTGATCAATATATGCCAGCACTAAAAAGATTAGCTGTTACTTGCAAGTTCAAAGACCTCAGAGATGAGATTATTAGAGATCAGATGATCAATAGAACATGTAGCACGAACGTTCAAGAAAAATTGCTAGGTTTGAAGGACCCCACTCGTGAGAAAACTATAGAGGTAGCAAAGCGAATGGAAAGTACCTTCCGATATGTAAAAGAGATAGGAGGAGCAGCAGCCAAAGATAATGGGGATGCAGGAAAAGTTAATAAGGTATGTGTTGTGAAAAAGGTCATGCAGAATTCTAAAGAAGAAGGCATCAAAAAGCAAAAAGAGGGGGATAGAGAAAGAACATGTTGTAGGTGTGGCAGTAAGATACATACGGCAGAGGCAAAGAGCTGTCCATCTTACAATAGTAGATGCTTCAAATGTAAAAAGCTAGGACATTTTTTGAGGGTCTGTAGGATTGCAAATGCATCCAGGTATAAGTGCATGTCAATTGGGTAAGCAATGATCGACAAGTACATCGCAGGAATGATTCTAGTGGTAGTGAGGATGATGACGTAGAAGTACTAGTACTGAATGAGCCTGTGTTTGAGGAGAAAGGTTATCATTCTCCAAAATGTGACGTTAACATGAATGGGAAAGAGGTACAAGTGTGTGCGGATTCATGTTCCCCGTTCACGTTGGTTGATAAAGCCACATGGCAGGAACTGGAACTAGGGAATTTGATTCCCACTGACGTAGGACCTGAGAGTTACTGTGGGAGAAAATTGACTGTTATAGGATATGTGGTGACAGATTTGAGTTTTCAAGGCAGATCTGCTTGAGGGAAAGTGTATGTCGTGCAAAAAGGGAAATCCTTGCTAGGATGGAGAGAGCAGCATGCATTGGGTATGGCAATGAATCCCAATTAACACCAACGAGTGGAGTATACTGTTCCACAGAACACAGACAAATGGGTGAGCAGATTCCCCGAATTGTTCAGTAAGAAATTAGGATGTTTGAAGAAGTTTAAACACTGGATTGTGTTGAAGGAAGGGGCAGCACTAAGAGAGCATAAGGTGATAAACGTTCCGTTGGCTTTAAGAGGATTGTTGAAGGAAGAGTTGGCAAGGCTGTGTGGTGGCGGTGTGATAGAGCCTATTGAAGCATCTGAGTGGCTCAGTCCAATTATTATTGCAAGGTAGCCTAATGGAAAAATCTGCGTGTCTGGACCTCAGAGACCTGAATGATAGCATTTGGATGGATCGCCATCCCTTTCACCGCATAGGTAAAATGTTTGCTAGTGTGAGAGGGGGTAGGTAATTCACTAGACTGGATCTGTCCAATGGTTATCAACAGGTGTGGTTACAGGAGAGTTACAAGCATCGGATGTCTTTTGTCACACCCAAGGGGGCATTCCAGTTCATCCGTTTGCCTTTCGGGTTAGCTTCCGCATCAGTGGTCTTTCAGAGTTATGCAGAGAGTGTCACAAGATATGGTGAAGGTGTTGATATTTCAGGACAATGCGCTGGTATGACGTGAGAGTGAAAAACAAAAAGATGTGGTTTTGACTGCAGTGTTACAAAAGTTGAAGGATGCATGCCTCACAATCGTCTTGTAAAATGTAAATTTGGCACACAAGAGGTGAACTATTTAGGTCTCACTTTGTCGTGTGAGGGGGTGAAACCAATGTTGAGTCTTGTAGAGGCGATTGAAAAGGCTCTTGCTCTGAAAGACTGGGATCAGTTAAGATTGTTTCTTGGCCTTGCGGAGTATTACACAAAGTTGGTGCATCACTTCACGGACATGGTACAGGGTTTGTGGGATTTAATGAAAAACGTGCTAAAGTTCCTTTAGTCAGAGGAGTATCAGAAGGCTTTTGACAATGCAAAGAAATCTATAGTAAGTGCATTTGCGCTTAAACCTTTTGACCCCGATGATAAAACCATTATTGTGACTGACGCCAGTAATTGCGGTTTGAGAGCTATTTTGATGCAAGTGCATGATGGCAGAGAAAGAGCGGTGCCTTTGCATCGCACACCTTAAAGGGTGCAGAAGGCACGTATTCTGATGTGGAGAAAGAGGCATTGGCCTGCTGGTGGGGGTACAACATTTCTGTATATTTGTGTGGGGAGGGAATTTTGAGTTGCGAACGGATCATAGACCGTTGGTTGATATTTTCACTGCAGCAGGGGCAGGTAAGGCAACACCTTGGATCTCAAAATGGTTGCACCATCGTCAAAAGTTTATATTTTTGGTGAGGTACGTGCTAGGAGTGAAGAATGTCAACGTGTATTGTTTGTCTAGGTTGTCTATTGAGTGAGGGAGTGAAAAGGATGATGATGAATGGTGGTGTAAATATTGGCCTTCTGTGTAGCCATAGGAAAAACAGAATAGAAGGAAGCTGTGTCAAAAGATCCCGTGTTGGCTAAATTAATTCAAGCTCTGACGAATACACAAATGTGGAGGTGTGATGAGAAACTGGAAATATTTAAACATGTTTGGGAGGAGTTATCTGTTGTGGAGGATATTGTGAGACGAAATGAAAGACTGGTGGTACCTATTGACTTGAGAGATAGGTTGCTCCATGAGGGTCATGGTGGCATGTCAGCAATGAAATGGAAAGCCAGGGTTATTTCTGGTGACCTGGCATGGACAAACAGATTGAACGGCATGTCCAAAATTGTATTCCGTGCGCCTGCATTGATAAGTCACATGTAATGGAGGAGACTCAGATTAGCCTAATGGCTTTGCCCAAACATCCTTGGGAAAGAGTGGAGATGGACATATGTGGACCCTCCGAGGGTTTGGGTGGATGCGAGAAGTATGTTATTGTAATGATGGATTATTTTTCGAAGTGGCCCGAGGTGGCATTTGTCAACGAAGTGAAATCTAGTAATGTAATTGCCTTCTGTGAGGACATCTTTAGAAGGGAGGGTTGCCCAGCAGACATTTTAACGGATAATGGTCCTCAGTTTGTATCAGCTGAGTTCAGTTCTTTTCTGAAAAGATGGGGAATTGGCCATGTGAAGACTCCAGTTTACCATCCGAAGGGTAATGGTCTTGTGAAACACTTCAACCGCGTGCTGGGGGAAAGCATTTAACTAGCCATCACCAGAAACAAGTACTGGAGATGTCAAGTAAGGAATATACTATGGAGTTATCGCACTACTCCACATTCGGCAATGCCAGCGCCCCACAGGAAGACTCGAAGTCAGACCACCGGCCACATTACAAGTGTAATCCTGGCGAGCGGTGTGTGCCTAGACGGTCGTACAGCGGTGCATTTCTAAGAATTAAAGGAGAGCCATAGAAAGGTAGCGCCGTGGGACCGCCGAAGCACTTTCCTGCATGGTAAGAAATTAACCATGTCATGCATTTCTTCCTGTGCAAGAACTGGGGGTGCAGAAATACAGGGGGGCACAGCATGCGCCCCCCTACACGCAACCCCATGCACAGAGGTGACCTGAGTTGTCTCACTGCCACCCTTTCAATGGCGGGCTCACTGCCATGGATAGGGTTGCGGTGAGGCAACTCATAATATGCTTGGCGGTGCCGCAGTGTCACAGCCAGCATATTGCTGCCAAAGACAGCTGCACCACTGCCGCGGGATCAGGGAACCCCAGCAGTTGCAGCGGTGCAGTGATGGTCCAAATGGCGGGTAGACCACCAGTCTGGTAGTCCACATCCCGCCACCGCTACAACAGCGGTTTGATGGACCGCCGCAGCCATATTTAGGCCCTTATTATTATTTTTGAGTTTGACTGAATGCTCAATTTTTAGGTCTGGCTTAAAGACAGCATTAGTTGCTTTGCCAGTCTCATGTTTTACAAAAAATGTCATACAAGTCAATACATATATAGAGAGAATTTCAAGCAACACTCTTATGTCAAACATATGTTCAAATGTCACTCAATTAATGCTCCCTCCCCCATAGAACAAACTATAGGCCAAGGGACAAACCTACTACAATCTTTCAGTGACTGCATTTAGCCCTTATACATGTATGCATACACCCAAAAAAATAGCTCCCTAAGAATTGAACTTCTTTGACACCTGTACTTCCCAGTAACTGCTAGTCCCTATGTATAGTAGGGTGTCATCAACTAATTCTATAACACTCAAGATATTTATTGTAAGTTGCACTGTTTACTCATCACTATCAACCAGCTTTGGTATATTCATTTATCCTTTAGAAAAACAAGCCTATGGTCAATAGATTGGCACAAGTCCATATGAAAATCTGCAGGGTAAAGCCACACCCCCTTAGCTTTGTGATTGACATTTCAAGGAATTGTATCTGACTTTGGCGGGACCTTTAGTAATGACTTGAGGAACTGTAGCAGCTTTACAGATCTTGCACTTCTTTCGGATTAACTGATGTTACAGATACATGTATATATTGGTATAACAATTCTAGGATGTTAGAGCCATTCTAGAATAGTTGTGCAGTTGTGATTCTCCATTGGGGTGCACATCCTAATTCCTAAAAAGAGTGGAAACTTTTAATTTGTTTATTACACTTGTTCGAGGAAATTCTATATGCATTTTCTCATGATGTCAGCGCTGTGCAGACCTGCTCTTCCAGAGTGTAAGTATACACCCAGGAAGGACACCATTGCACTCTTCTGTGAGGACCTCTGTTAGTAGTATAGCACAAACACAGCTTTCTTTCTCCATTGTACTATTGAATGAGGATCTCTATTGGTATAGCAACTGGAGCTTTCTTTCTCCATCTCCATTGCATTCTTCTGCGAGGGCCTATGTGTTAGTAATGGGCAGCAGGTTTGTGATCTACATTGCGCTCTACTTTGAGGACCTCTGTTGGTAGTATAGTGCAACTGTAGCTTTCTATGTCCATTGCATTCTTCTCTGAGGAACTCTATTGTGACTAAATTGCGACTTCAGCTTTCAAAGATTCTTTGTTTCTCTTCTTAAGACAACTAATTGCAGTAGAGTGCAACAAGCTTTTCATCTCAGTTGCACCTGTGAGGACAGCTTTAGGCTGCATAGTGGCATTAAATCTTTCCCTCACTTGTCTGATGCCGTGGAAAATTTGAACTTAGATGCTAGGCAGTGCTGTATGCATTTTCTAAAGCTGTTGATAGTGCGCATCATTCCTATGATTTGTATCTTATAAGTATGGTTTCGCATTTACGCAGTATAAACACAGAAGTTTCATAACTCACTCTCCGTAGCATATGGATGAATATTTGCAAGAAGGGCAGATGTATATTCTCTTTGGTCTGGTACTTCTATGCCTGTGTATAGCTATTAATATAATAATGCAAATAACTGAATGCATGGGAAAAGTTGAAATTATGAACTATTAAGTCTTCATGGAGAAAGAGCTGTGACACTCAGTAAGCATTGCCAAACTCTGAATTCTATGCCCCCTTCTCCCCTCTTTCAGCATTAATCTTTTTTTTAAAAGACTGTTTAGTGCAGCTCTAGTTATCTCTCCCCCCTACATTGCAATTTTAGGTGAGCATACCTGTTTTGCGTTTAGTACAACTGCAGTCCTCCTTCTTCTGTGAGGACATCAGTTGATAGTATAGCACTACTGCAGTTTTCCATCTTTATTATATTCTTCTGTAAAGACATCTTTTGGCTATATAGAGCAACTTCAGCTTTCAAGCAAGTGTGTGTGCTCATGGCTCTCCGGGTAAAAGGAGGACCAACCTTTTTTGGCTTTTACGTAGACTCATGTCTCCCAGTTCATCGATAATAAAAGCCTATAAAAGATTCCTTCAGCAGTGCCAAACAAATAACTGTTTTATATCGACAATCCATGAGTAAGATAAAGAATTAAATGTGTGATGATAGGGCTTTCTTTTCAGATATAAAATAGTTCCTCATGCATTCCACAAAAAGCAAAAGGTCCCATCTAAGCTGCTGTATGTAGGGAGTATATATTGAATACAATATTTTTGCCAAAGTGGTAAAAGCAACATTACATGCACAAATGTAATACTGGTGCAAGCACCATTGCATGTGAAATCTAAAAATATACATACATTCTCATTATTTTATTAAAATTGTAATGCATTCAATATTGCCATATAAAAGACACAGTCAAAAGCCAAGCCTTTTGGATTTGCCAATGCTTCTTTTTCTTTGCTGCCTGGTGGGTGCAAAGTCACACAGAATATTTTGTCCGCAGTGTAGCAAACTAGTGTGTGTGGGGGGTGTTCTGTTCCAACCACCTTGAATGTGTGTAGTAGTCACTGATGGTATCACTGATCATAATGATTTCAATAATGTAATGGATGATACCCTTGGCATCACTGCTCCCGTTTGGGTTGTGTAGTGCATTAAAATGTCTCTAGAAATGGCCCCTACCTTTTTGCCGCTTCTGATTTGGGAGCTGCACTTGCTTCTGATAGTAAAATCGATCATGGCTCGCTTGCTAATACCGGGGCCAATATCCGTGGTGGAAAATAGAAATGTACACGCTGCACAGGGGGCAGGCCACTTTTCAAGGCACACATTAGCAGCACCAGCTGAGATGCTGTTCACTCTAAGTAAGTAACAAATCAGGAACATCATAGGCGTTGTAGCCATCAACGCTTTTCAGGTTGGGATTGACAAATATAGACGTACAATGGCAATATCAGAACTACAAAACCAAGAAAGCAAAGGGCCATTGGCAAAATGAACACACATGGTATGGGGTAGGCCTGGTGATATTTGAATTACACCGGTGCAACTGGTGCAATTTCAGGAACCTCGCATTATGCTTGTTATGTGAAAATCCTGAAATTACGCCATTACACTACCTCTCGTAACTATGGATCTTTCGCAGTTAAGATATATCACAAATCCCTGGCCGCAAGCAATTGTTGTTTCCTGTAGTTTTGTTTTTTGCACCATTCTTTGAGCACGAAGGGGCAGATTTACGAGCCCCTTGCACCACTTTTGCGCCGCCATTGCGTCACTTCTGTGACGCAGCGGCGGCATAAAGCTAGCGCCATGCTGCGGGGGATTTACAACGTGACGCATCTAGGGAGATGCGTCACGTTGTAAAGCCCTGCACCACATGAAACCTGCATCAGGTTTCATGTGGGCGTTCCGGCGCTGGGGGGGGCGTTCCGGCGCAGTCAAGCCTCGGAGAAGTGCCTGAGTGGAAGCTACAAGATTCCACTCAGTCACTTTTCCAACGCTGGTTCGTCAAAACCTTGCGCCTGCTTGAAGCAGGCGTAAGGCGTGACGCACCATGTTACAGATGGGGCAGGTTGGCACAGTGCTGGAGTTGCGTCGCGCCCGCGACACAACTTCAGCACTGCGCCACCCTTCCGACGGGGGATGCGTCACGCATCTGTTTATCCTTGCACCACGATGCGCCGCATTGTAAATGCGGCGCATCTGTGGTGGCGCAAGGGTAAACTTGCGTGACGCATCTTTCCTGGCGCATCTCTGCTGATTTGCAGGGATGCACCAGGAAACGTAAATCTGCCCCGAAATGTGTTTTGTATCAAAAATTGATGCAATAATGCATTTCAAAGCTTAGATATAGCACAAAATGATGGATTGGCATTTCGCACAATTTCGCAGATATTTCTCATAATTGTGCAAAAGCATTTTACAGGAATTTCGTGCACCCCTAACAGGGAGTACCTAACAGCATGCTGGAGTGCTGCCTTATCCCACTGGTTTCATGGTAAACTAGAGGCAATGGATAGGCATGGGCAGTGGTAAAGAAACAGTTTAAAGCCCAACTTTGATAACAGTGTTGTCCTTTCTGCTTTTGTGAGAAATGTACTACCAATAGGTACCAGTGGAAGGGAGTACCTACATATAGTTGCGCTGCCATTTCAATGGCAAAGAGCAAGGTGCAATATTGCATGGATCCTACTTTTAGTCGAAAGCAAAGTAATTGGCAGTAGGCAATTGCATTCAGCTAACACATAAATGTGCTCAGCACAAACTAGAGCTTCTGTTTTTTTTTTATTATACCAGTGTTTGGCCTGTTTCTGAGACCTTCCAATTATGTTTGTCAATCCTAACATTCATTTAAGCGTGGGTTTACATGTTTTGTATACAAGTGTGCTATAGGACTGCCTATTAATGTAACATCTGCATTAATACTATTGTAGATGACTGGAATATTTTGTTGAAGCACTGGTATATAAATGATAATGTGGTGACCAAACCCCAAAAGACACATTATTTGAGGGTAAAGGTTACTGACCTTATTTACTTTTACTTTCACTGTTTGACACAAGTTGTTCCAGGAATTTCTGAAGGAATGATCAGACTGGGGCCCACAGAAGGCAGAAAACACTTCAGACTTTGCATCCTGGATTTAGTCTCCTGAGAAATGATATTGGATGGTTGGTTATTCAGTGCCAAGCAGTCCAGCCTGCACTTGCTCTTTTGGAATAGCCCCCTTAGGAGAGATGTTTTTAACTGAGAGTACCAGTTTATTGAAGTGCTCTTCTGAACTTGGATGGGATATTAGGCTGCAGTCCAATTGGCTCCTTTCCACTTCTATTTGCTACTGTTTGCTGTGGCTTTTGCAGGCATTTTGTTTGCTTTGTGATTAAATTGCCGTTTAGCTATACCTTTGGGGAGATTGTGTAATTGAATAGAAGCCTTTCTGCACTTCCAGTATTTTGAGTAGCCAATTTTTATAATGGGTTAGGAGGGAGGTGAACGCCTGAATGACTAAGGCCAGGATGATAGAGGCAACTGCAGGCCACAGGAGGTGGTTCTCCAAACAACCGTGCAAGTCACACATCTAGGCACTCACTCATTTAGCCATTCAATGACCAAGACACTCACTCTTCCGTCACCCAAGCACTCAGTCACTCACGTATTCATGCATCTGTGCACTCAATCATCCCTTCATTCATACACCCATCCACTAATTTTCCCATTTACCTACTCATATACATACAAAGTCTACAATCAATGAAGGATAATTTTCAAATACAAAAAGGGATGATCTATAGGCTTTGCTTCTCCCACATGACTCCATACATTTAAAACCTTTATGTTTCTAAAAAAAAGATATACATGCAAAATACAGATATATGCATACAAGGCCTTTCAGTCAGTCCTCTTCATCGGTTGTTCTGTTGTAGCAGCATTCATATATTGCATCAGCCCACCACAGTATTCAGCACTGAGCAGAGTGTCCGCTCACTTCAGTCATTGGCTCTCCTCACTGTGAATGATGCCATTTTACCCGCTTAAGCAGCCATTCCAAAAAAAAATCAGCAATATTTAAAAACAAAAGTATCTTTCATTAAATCACACGTTGCAGTATTTAGTAAAAGTTACAATCTTAAAACAAAATGAATAAAGTTTTATAAAAAAACATGTTTTAAAGATTTTTTTTACCAGTTTTCAAGCTAGTTAATGCATCCATAGACCCAGATAAAAGAAAGCTCTGCATTCCAGCTGGAGAGCTTAGATCTCCAGCTAGGAGTGCTTTGAAAAACATACGGTAAGCCATCCTGGGGTCATGGATTTAAAAGCCCAGGAGACTTACTGTTTCTTATGTTGCTGGGGGGCTGCTGCACTCACTGCAACCACCCACGGCATTAACAAAATGCCTGGTGTGCCCCTGCTAGGGGCACTACCAGGATCTACAAAAATCAAATAAGAAGCCTGCACAGGGCATTATGGGTCGCTCCATTCTAGAAGAGGTAATAATAAGTGAGCACCTCCTCCTGCTCATTTATTATTCATTTTTATGGATTTGTTAAACTATTTTGGGTGTCCTTGTGTCCACTCGGGACACCCACATCTTTACTTTTTGTTATGGGCCACAGAGGCACCCTAGAGTGCCTGCAGCCCCACTGGCTACCTGCAAGCAGCCTACGGGCAGTGCAGGAGCTGTCAACACATTTTTTTTTTATTGATTTGTAAAATATTCTGGGGTGCCCTAGTGCCTTAGTGCTCACCGGGGGCACTACACAACATAATTTTTTGTTGGAGCCGGAGGGGGTGCCCTAGGGCCCCCGGGGCCCTGACAACTCCCTACAACTACAGCAGCCAGAATCTTTTTTTTATATGTCAGTGGGGTGCCCCTGTGCCCACTGGGGCATCCCACAACAAGTCCCACAACGTGGGGTGTGGGGGGAGGTCAATGATGCAATATTGAAAGTAATTAGCAATTCTTGGCGAGGGCGCGAGTTACAGTCACTTTAGGCATGAGTTATAGTTACTTGAGATAACTATAACTGGTGAATTTGAGTGGTTTTGTTAGTTTAAAATGCTATGTTTTAACTGAAATTTTCACCTTACTATAACGTCCCTTTAACCTTTGTTTTTTTCAGTGAATTTCTAGAGTAACGGGGAATTACTGAAATTACTCTAGCGTAATTGAAATCACGCTTGGCCTACTTGTAACTCAGGCCGATCCTTCATGACTGCCCCTAAGTGTGCCCTTTCCTTTTAGGTGTATGCTTTACCACTGGATTCGAAACATGTCTCAAATTGTGCTTCCTTACTTCATTACTCTTCCAGCCTTCTCTTCTGAGCTGTCAGGATCTTCACTGCAAAGTCTTCATTCAGGCTCCAGCCTCTGTGCTCCCAACCTACAATTTTCTCTCCTGCGTTTACGCATTTATTGATGCTCCATTTCTTTAAGCTCCAGTCCTGACTACTTCTGCATAAACATTCCAATTCTGCAATTCTAGCCCATCTCATGCAAGTCTGAATTATCAACTACAAAAACTGGTGTTAAAGTCAAGATTTTGTTGTTTTGTTCTGCAGGTGCTCATTTGCATTGAAGAGGCTATCCATCTGTAAACCATGTTACCCTTGGAATCAAAAGGGTGACTTTTGGATGAGACTGACCTTACTTCAAGAAGGTTAACAAAAAGGTACACTGCCAAACACTGCAGTTCTTTGTGAGCCATGACCCCTCTTCACACTCAAATGTGATAAATGACATATATCACAATATAAATATATTGCGCATGTGTGTGCATCTTCATCAGCAGCAATTGTTGGGGATCAGCACTCATTTTTTCTCATCAGACTTTGACACAGCAAAAGAGAAAAAAAACACAAAAAGGGAAAAGAATGAGGAAAAAAAGATGGGAAATCAGTGACAAAGGGAGAAAGCAGGAATGAAAAATAACCTGCAACAGACAGATAAAGAGGCAGGCCTGGTATGGTGCTGGGTGAAAGTGGTATGAGGCGAAATCAAGACTACACAGCTTTGTTCATTGACTGAGATTTTGAAGGGCAGGCTTCTGAGAAAAACTTTGGGAACTTAACATTTTAGAAATTAAGCACTGGTACCTCGCCTGTCCAAGGCCTAAGGAGGAGTCCTCGCCGGACATACTATCGGCAATTCCCAATCAGTATTATATTCTGTTAACTAACAGGACCACTGGAAAGAAGGGGGCGGTGTGGCAGCCATAATCGTCGATTTGTTAAAATGACTCCCCTAGATTTACCCTTGGTGGAGAACTTGGTCATCCACCTGGAGTCCCCAACTTACATTGGTACTGTTATATAGACCTCCGTATATGCAGGAAATCTCCTAGGCCCTTGCAGAATCAATTGCACCTCTAATCATAGATAAGGCCAATGTAATTTTGATAGGAGATTTTAATTACTGGGCTAATGAGGAAAGAGGGGGCCACAAGCTAAGGATCTTACTGCTGCCCTCAGCGAATTAAACATGGAACAACTAGTAAACCTCCCAACTTACATCAAGGGACACATCCTGGATCAGATGTGGACCACTAAATTGCCGGGGAGGGATTTGTGTATAGCTCCATGTGGATGGTCGGATCATCATTTGATTTCCTTTTCTCTGCTCCTGCCTATCTGCAATAGCCCCCCTTCGGATCGGCCATCATTGCAAGAAATTGGGCTCAGGTCAATTTCACGGCATTCTGCCAGGAACTCGGAAGATCCTTGACCGGACCTAAGGAAGATATTGAGATTTTGACCATGATATCAGGAGCTGGCTTAGGGAGGCCAGCAATGTTCATGCCCCACTCCATGGAACTAGACCAACGAGAACACATGAGGCTATAAATGGTTTTCCGGTGGGCTGAAACTATCCAAACTTAAGCTCCGACAAGCAGAAAGGAAATAGCGATCTAACTACTCACCTGACCTTAAAATTAAGTATATTCAACATCTAAATAGTTATAAAACCCTTCTAAGGCAAACCAAAGAGAGCTTTTTTACAAACAAAATCATGAATTCCTCAAATAAATCTAAAGAGATATTTAAGATTGTCTCAGATTTATCCAACCCAGACAGAGTTACTCTCTCAGTCACTCCTACCCAAAATCTGTGTGACTCTCTCAACCCATTCTTCGTGGACAAAATCAAGGTTATTAAAAATAGCATTCCTCCTGGCCTCTCTCACAACAACTTACCATCAGGTGATGGGAATAGCCACATGATCTCTTGCTTCCCTCACATATCGCAAGAAGATCTAGTTAATTTACTGACAAAAGTCAAGTCAGGCTCACCAAATGATATCTGCCCCTCAAAGGTCCAGAGGGCGGTTTGTACCCGCTTTGCTGACGTGGTAATGCTACAACTTAACCAGTCCATCGATTCTGGGCTGGTTCCCAGAGTGTTTAGGAGAGCGATGATTGTCCCTATCCTGAAGAAAGCGGGAGCAGATCCTATGGATCTGAAAAACTACCGCCCGATCTCCCTCTTGCCATATCTGGCAAAATTACTTGAGGCTCATGTAGCCCGCCATCATTGCTCTTTCATAGAAGAGTCAGAGTTCCTGGACTCAAGTCAGGTGGGATTTAGGCCAGCACACTCCACAGAGGCAGTGATTATGTCAGTCGTAGATGACATGCGGAAGGAAGCTGACAATGGCAATGCTCAAGCCTTGGTGCTAATGGACCTGTCTGCGGCTTTTGACATGGTCGACCATGTCATTCTGGCTGACCGGGTCAGGGCCGCAGGTTTCCGGGACTTAGTCTTGAACTGGATCATCTCTTTCTTGAGTGAGAGATCACAATCAGTAAGGTTACCCTCCTTTGTTTCATCTGAGGTACAAGTGAATTGCGGGGTAACACAGGGTTCCTCCCTTTCTCCTCATCTTTTAATATCTATATCCGCCCCTAGGTCAATCACCTTAAGAACAAGGAAATCAACATTTTTAATTATGCTGATGATATGCAATTACTTTTCACGATTAACGATAGCCCCACGTCTAAACAACAATTTCAGGACACCATGCTGTTCATCCGAGATTGGATGAACAGTAATCAGTTGAAGTTGAACTCCAACAAAATGGAGATTGTTATCACAAAAAGTAAGGTGGACTATTGGACACCCTCATTTTGGCCCAGCGACATGGGTCCCCCTCCATCCCTTAAAAAGGTGGTAAAAAGCCTCGGGGTCATCATCGATGAGTAACTATCATTTAAGCAGCAGGTAGGAGCGGTGACCTTGAAAAGCTTCTGCCAATTACAGCGCATAAAAAAGTAATTCCTCACTAGGGAGGCTCTGACCCAAGTCATAATAGCCCTAGTCATGTCTAGAATTGATTATGCCAATTCTCTTTCCTGGTTCTTCCTAAAGTCCTGTTGCGCAGACTCCAGTTAATCCAGAACCAGGCCGCTCGGTTCATATATTATCTGCCCAAATATGGCCACATCATCCAAGTGGCTTAGGACCTTCACATGCTGGCAGTCGCACAGAGAACAAGGTTTAAGGTGTGCTGTACGGTCTTTAAGGCCTTATGTCTGAATTGCCCTGCCTTCGTTAAAGCGCCGATCATCAAACATTGCCCCACCAGAGAATTGAGATCCAGCCACTGATATTAGTTTGGTGGTGCCCTCCTGCAAAAAACTTAGGATGGAAGGGCGTAGGTTCTCTGTCACGGACCCTCGAGCATGGAATACCCTGCCATTGGAGCTTAGGCCCACTTCTAATTACACAAGATTTAGGTAACTCGTGAAGACATGGCTATTCAACCAGGCTTACCAATGACATGGAACAAGGCCGTATCAGCAACCCAGCTCCAAAAGACCGTCTGGTGAACGTGCGCTCTAGAAATTGCCCTTAACATAACATAACATAACATAACATAACATAACTTAACATAACTAAGTGAGTGCTGTTTAACTTTGAATTGTCCACCGTGCAACTTCCAAGGAGATTTTCATTTAAGGTATGACTGCTAAACTACTGGGAGGGACAGGATGGACAAAATGGAAGTGTGGTGTAATACAGTGCTTAATTTGAGCCGGTGGTTTCGGTGCTCAGCATGAGCACTTAATTGTCAACACCGGCACTTATGACAGCTGTCACATGGTGGCGCTGTTTGTTGCATTTAGAAATGAGCACAACTACGCTTGTTTATTAATTCTATGTACATTTAGAAATGACTAATACCTGCCACCATAGCCATTCTCATAGCTTTGGAGGCTGAAATGGTCAAATATTTAGGAATCTGATGGTTAGTAGTTGTTTTGCTACTGTCATTGGTAGCAATGGCACGGGCAATGGGTGGTGAAAGCTAAAGTGGCCTCCTGGTGACGGCCTTGGCACTTATTTTTTTAACAAATTAAGCACTGGTGCAATAGGTCATTTGAAATTGCGTTCTCAGGTCTTTTGATGGCTTTACAGTTATGTCAACATTGCGTTGTGGAGGGAGACCCCCATATTCCCTTTGTGAAAAGGAGCGGTAAGTGAAAAAAATCTTTATTCTTCAAGTGCAACAGAGACTACCAGCAGGCGTCAAAATCCTTGTTAACTTCCCACAAATTTGAAAACTCCACGTCCATTTCCCTCCATCAGAAACATTACATCACAGTGTCGAGGAGACTTCAAGACCCTACACAGTCCTTGATGTACAATTCCGGTATTGTTCTGTTTTCTGAGTGTCTCTTCGGAACCTATGTCACCGTAGCGACAGACTATGATGTAAAATGCACTCTTTAGCTGTCATCTTTCACCCCCCACTACTGTTGACAGCTGCCCTTTGTCACCCCCACATAGAAGCGACTGTACGACAGGGGCGGCTCCTCTGTTAGGGCAGAGCAGCGTCACCCCCCCCTGCTGAAAGCCAGCAGAGGCAAACAATAAAAATAATCTGATAATAAAACATTTTTATCATCATTATATTTTTCGTCCTGCAGGCTGAGAGCTGAGGGAGGGGCGTTGTCATCCTTACTGACACTGCAGCTGCAGCACCAGGGAGGATCGGGGGAGTAGCGGGCACTGCTGTGTGCGCATGACGGTTTGGCTGGCCCTCAGGGGATGGACAAACTGTCATGCGCACTTAGCTTTTCTCCTACCCAAGCTGTGTTGTATAGCTAGGTGGAGAACCAACACAAGCTCCCAGTCCATGTCTGAGCACCAAACCAGGGCGCTCAGACCAATCCCAGCGCTGCTCTCATGCTCGAAATAGTGTGGGATTGACACCTGGGAGCCTGCGCAGTGTGCAGCAGTTCCTGGACATCAGGGAGGTGAGGACTGGGAGCAGGCGGCGGCCGTCAGAGCAGGAAAGTGCAATTTTATATATCTATAATTTTGTCTTTTTTTTAGTTTGTATTCCCCTCCTCACGTCCCACCACTTCGCAATACGAGCGACTTCTACTGCTGTACAAGGCTCCTCTGTAGGAGCTATAGCCCTTATACCTCAACCACGAAATAACTGCCTAGCCACTGTATAAAAGCTATGATGCTGTCGCATCACTGTATTTTTCCATATCTGAAAGGCTTGTCATTTTCTGCCCGCCCATGGGAGAAATAAAATGACCTCTTCTGCTAAGTATTTCACTGTTGGAGGGCTCTTGGCACAGTCCTCTCGCAGACATATTTTCTTTAAAGATCCCCAGAACGTTTGCATAATTGTCGCTGGGAGCATGTATCCAGTTAATTTAAACCCTATTAGACTCATTATGGGTTTGTGCAGTTTTCAGCTCAATCAATGACACACAAGGTTTAATTTTCCAACCAGGATAAAGGGCCAGAGGAGCCCATCCTTAGCAGTGGATGTAGAGGCTGTGCCAAAGATCTTACTGCTGAAATGTAGATGAATTTAAAGCCAGTTTATACTTTGCTGTGTTTGGAACTTTAACCAATTTCACAGTGTAAGCAGCACAACGCTTGGATTGCCCAATATTGATAAAAACCAGTGCTTAATTTAGTGCTAGGGCTCTCATCAGGAGGCCACTGCACCTTGTGGCACACATTTCCCCTGCAAGTCCTGCCAATGATAGTAACAACATAACTCCTAACCATCACACTTCTGCAAGTGTGAGCATTCGGAGTATTTCAGGCCCCCAAAGCTACAAGAATGCCTTAGGTGGCAGGTAATATTAATTTTTAATGTATATTGAGTTAATAATTAATACTTGTTGTGGTCATCTCTAAATTAGCCAGACAGCGCCACCTTGTGCTGACAATTAAGTGCCGGTGCAGAGCACAGGAAACCACCGGCTCAAATTAAGCACTGGATAAAACAAAGGATTGATTATCATAAATAAGACTGCTGATGTAGGCCAGTATGGGACCGCCCCTTTCAGCCATTGGCTCATTGGATTCACGGTTAAATTTTAGACCAGGCCACGGCATATCATGGATGATTACCGTATACAGTTGAAAGAAAAAGGAAGGTCCAGAGATCCTGGTGTTGGATATAAATTCCTAGGAGTTTAGGAGGAAGGTCGCTCAAGGCTCTGGACCTTTCAGCCTTGTATTAACAAGTGGGAGTAAGGGTATAAGCATATGTTCCTCCCTTCAGTTGGTCTATTTTATTCATTAGGTTAATTCCTTTTTTTATGACACAATACAGTAGTCCAGGTAGAGTTGAGTGACGGTAGGTATTTTATTTCCATTTATCACTTTTTAAAACCATTCCACTCTTTTTTTTATCATGTTTAATGGCAGGTTGTTAAGTAAAGAAGGGGACAGCCAATACCCTTACTCGGGGAAATACTAGTGAAAAGCGCCGATCACGCGCTTCGGTTTGGTCAAATGCGGGGTGTGCTCCCGCTTCTCGCAGCAACTCTGGGGGAATCCCTACAATGGGGATTCCCTCTCCACGATGTGCAGCACAGCGCTGCACAGCCCCAGTACTCTCCTCTCTCCTGGGAGAGAAAATAAAGCGCTCATGAGGCGCTCAAGTCCTGAAAAAGTCCAAGGGGCATAGCTGGGCCCAGGGAGGCCAGCACACAGGGCCCTCCAGCAGGGAGGCAAGCCACCATGGCGGTTCCTCCTGGGCCTCAGCAGCAGCAAGCCCCCAATGGTCCAGGAACAGCTCAAGAACAAGAACAATTTCATGGGGTCACAGCCCCTACCTTTATATACCAAATCTCTTTGTCTGCAGGACAGGGCATGGGGGAACCAGATGCAACTGGTTCAGGGAGGGTTTGGAGCACTTTGTTTTCCAAGCTCCTCTTCCCCTTTGTCAGGTGGGGGCTCAGTGATCAGACACACCACAGGGGGCAGAGCCAGCATTGTACAGGCTGGCACAGTCCTATTCAGGGTCAGGGGATTACTAATCCCACTACTCCCAGCACAGATGTCCCATTCAGCCTAGTGCTGACTCACCCTGCCCCTCCTGGAGCCACACACACCTCCCAGCCTCTGTCACTCACAAGCCAGACATGCAATTCACATCAGGCAGGCAGACACATAGCACACAGAAATGCCAACTTCTAAAAGTGGCATTTCTAAAATAGTTATAATAAATCTGCGCACACCATTGCGCAGCATTTATTATCACTATTCCAAATATACCAAACTTGACCACGCTGCGCCTCTCATATCAGGAATTACCACTGAAACACTTATCAGGGAATCCCCAATGCATTCCTATGGGAGGGCAGCCCCTCAGTAGTGAGAAACCAAAATGGCTGTTTGTCACTACCAGGACATGTCACACACTTAAGGTACATGTCCTATCTTATACCTACAATGCACCCTGCCCATAGGGCTAGCTAGGGTCTACTTTAGGGGTGACTGATATGTAGTAAAAGGGGGTCACGGACATGTCACACACTTTAGGTGCCACGTCACAGTGGCAGTAACACTGCGCGCACAGGCCCTGCAGTGGCAGAGCCCTGAGATAGGTTTGAAAGGCTACTTTGGTGGGTGGGGCAAGCAGCGCTGCAAGCCCACCAGTAGCATTTAATTTACCAGCCCTGGGTATGAGATACCACTTTACAAGGGACTGACAGGTAAATTAAATAGGCCAAACAGGTGTAGACCAATCTTACCATTTTTAACATAGAGAGCGCACGCACTTCACACTGGACAGCAGTGCTAAAGTGCCCAGAGTCCTAAAATCACCAACACCATGTCAGAAAAAAGGCTAGGAGAAAGGCAAAAAGTTTAGGGATGACCCTGCAAAAAGGGCCAAGTCCAGCAAACTGGTACTTATGAGGTGAAATATTTCCCCTGACCGTGATGCCAGGAGTTAAAATTACAAAGAATGAAGTACTGCTAACCATAAAATTTGCTACAATGCGCTGCATAATATTCCTTTTCTTGCTGGATAAATTAGTCAACCCAGCCGCATAATATAGTCCTCTCTTGCCACATAATTCCAGTGGCTCTT
>CAWUFW010024613.1:0-57498 GCA_963921515.1 Calotriton arnoldi | reverse complement strand
ACATTTTGGTCACTGTGATGATGGGGGTTTGGACCCCATTGCCACAATGTTCAAGATGTGCTTCAGCTATGGACCCCACACTTACATTTTGGTCACTGTGATGATGGGGGTTTGGACCCCATTGCCACAATGTTCAAGATGTGCTTCAGCTATGGACCCCACACTTACATTTTGGTCACTGTGATGATGGGGGTTTGGACCCCATTGCCACAATGTTCAAGATGTGCTTCAGCTATGGACCCCACACTTACATTTTGGTCACTGTGATGATGGGGTTTTGGACCCCATTGCCACAATGGTCATGGCGTGCTTGCATTGTGGGGGCCACACACATTTATGTGTGGCACATGTGATAGGGGGTCACATTGTATGTTCAAAGTCATGTTCAGTGTTGTAGGCATTTGACACAGTCTACACACGCTTGTCATGGTGTTGGGGGGATGTCTTTATGTTGCATTCTTTATGTTGGTGTGTGCTTGTTGTGTCATGTATTAGCCATCCTGTGAGTGGGGGTGTTGTTGGTGGTAGGCATCCAGCCCCCATGGGTAGGGGTGGTAGTAGTGGTAGGCATCTGGCACCCCCTGGGTAGGGGTGGTTGTAGTGGTAGGCATCCAGCCCCCCTTGGGTAGAGGTGGTAGTAGTGGTAGGCATCTGGCACCCCCTGGGTAGAGGTGGTAGTAGTGGTAGGCATCTGGCACCCCCATGGGTAGAGGTGGTAGTAGTGGTAGGCATCTGGCACCCCCCATGGGTAGGGGTGGTAGTAGTGGTAGGCATCTGGCACCCCCTGGGTAAGGGTGGTAGTAGTGGTAGGCATCTGGCACCCCCTGGGTAAGGGTGGTAGTAGTGACAGGCATCTGGCCCCCCCTGGGTAGGGGTGGTAGTGGTGGTGGGCATCCGGGCCCCTATGTGTATATGTGGCATTGGTGATGGCCATCCCGCCCCTATGGTGCTGCTGTTGCTGGTGTAAGTAATTTCTGCATCCCTCTGTGTGTGTGTGATATGTCGGGTACGTGTAGTTTGTTTTTGTGGTTGGTGTCTGACTTACCTTCTGCGCCGTACGCGTCCGTGCCTGTTCCGGTAGTAGATGTAGAATATTGGTAGGATCGGCACGATGGGATTCATGGTTGGTTCGTCTCGTTCGTCTTTCTCGTTGCTTCGCCTCGTCCTCGTCGCTGGCGTGTTCGTCTCGTAGCCGTGGATCGTGTTGTGGCGCGAATCGGAGCTTATGTGCGCCTCTCCCGGATGCTTTGACGTGCCGTGCGTAGCGACGGGTTCGGCGCGTACGGGAAGCGCATCGTACTTGTCCGGCCGGACGGAGCTGCATTTTGGCTTCCGTGCGACTCGATTCTGCGTTTACGGATCCGGCTCGGTCGGGGAACAGGACCTGGATTGGGTGAGTACGACTGGGTCAGAATCTATGCTGTTGTGCGCATCGTACTTGCTCGTTCGGAATAATGTGCGGATCGGTCGGGAAACAGGCATTCGCATGGTTTTTTCCCGACTGAATGGTGTTAGGTGCACCTCCGACCGAGATCGGAATCGGCCCCTTAATGTCTTGGTTCACTCTTGTAATGTACTGGATTGTATGTGTACTAAATAGTTTGCAATATAGTTTTAAAGCATTACATACTGATTTACACATGTAATGCACTGGATCACATGCATAGCCTACTGGTTTACATGAATACCACGCTGTTTTGCAAACGTACTGTACTGTTTGACATGCATAATTGTATTCTTCCATTGAATAACAGATTGGTTGGCAAACACATTATATATACAAAATATTATTTTTCTAAATACCACTTACTGATTTGTCTGCACACCATACTCGTTTGTATTTTTTGGTATGCCTATTGCCTACTACGTATACCCAATCACACTGGTTAATGTACAACATAGACCTTGATTGAAAGGTTTTACATTGAAGCCTGTGCTTCATGCATTGGTTTGCTCATTCTACAATACGGTTTGACTTAGTAGATTTGATAAGGTGGACACAATGAAAGATAAGGTGGACACAATGAAACAGGTCACAGAGGGGCGATTCACAGAACTAATCTGAGGTAAAATCCTAAACTTACTACTTTTGGTATTCACAGAAGGCATTTAGTAGTAGTAAGTTAGGACTCCTATCTTTACTACTACTAAATGCCTTTTGTGAATATCGAAAGTCGTAAAGTTAGGATTTTGTCTCAGTTTAGTAGTAGTAAAGTTAGGAGCCCTAATTTTACTACTACTAAATGCCTTCTGTGAATACCAAAAGTAGTAAGTTTAGGATTTTATCTCAGATTAGTTCTGTGAATCGGCACCAAGATCTCTGCAAGAGCTGTTTCTTTATGTCCTGGGAGAAGTCACTTCCAGTAAAGATGAGAAGCACCTGCTGTCACCCTACGGAGGGCAATGCATAATGGCATTATTTGTCCATGTAATTCCTAAACCTTAGGAATCTGGTCCCTGCATTTTTAGGGATCTAAGTTCTCACTGCGAGTGGGCTGAATTAAACCCCCTTTATCCCGGAATTGAATAATTATACTTTCACCTTTCCCTTTATTTTGATGGTAAACTCTGTTCTTGCAGATTTATTGGGTCACCAGAAGCTCATTCTGTTGCTGAGTCACTGGACTTACCACCATTAGTGGCCAAAGTAATTTAAATAGCTCTCATCTCAGAAGTGGGCATAATTTTCAGACCTACAGGAAGGGTTGTTCATAAATCAAAAGAAGCGTGCCCTATCAGTAGGCAAGCTCTCTAGTGGGGAAGCTTGAATCACAAGGAATATAGGGGCATATTAGCAAGACCGGCGATAAAATTATCGCCGTTTTAGCTGCAGGAAACTGCCGCTAAAGCGGCGATAATGGGCTTGCTAATATGCGTTATAGAATTCCAATAGAAGCCCAGGTTAGACGTGCAGGACATCTAACCTGGGCTTCTATTGGAATTCTATAACGCATATTAGCAAGCCCATTATCGCCGTTTTAGCGGCAGTTTCCTGCTGCTAAAACGGCGATAATTTGATCGCCGGTTTTGCTAATATGCCCCTGTATGTTTATACCAAGCTCCTCCGGAGGTAGTCAATGATTGTTGAATTCCCAGGGTTTCACTAATTCATCTATTTGGATAACTTCAGTGAAAAGTCTCACAATGTCTGCAACAAAGCAGTGACATGCCTGAAAGAAGGACCTCATTGACACAACTTGCTCCTACAGACATAGAAGGCAAAGAGTCTTACTGAGAAATTAATATGAAATTGAAAACTGTTTTTTTTATTATATCCTACAATCTGATAAGAATTTAAAGTATGAATGGCATATGAACTAAAATCAAACTCTTCAAGCACAAATTCTGTTATGAACACAGATCAAATAATATAATAAGAAAAAACAAAAGTTTAAGCTCTCGTTATGGGTTACGGTGCAGTTATCAAAAGCAGATTTTGATTGTAAATGTCTCGAGATTGGCAAGTCATTCTCTAAACACTATAATCAAATTTAATCCAACATAGTAATATCATCTTAAACACTGAAATGCTATATTAGAGGTTCTTGAATGAGTTGCTACACTTACTTTACTTCATAGAACGATAGAGTACGCTTATAAAAAAGTGAAATCAATATGTATGACATCATTTAGAGCGTCATTACAATTATGAATAGCCCAATTCTTCATGTGATAATTATTGCATCGATAAAATCCAACAATAAGGTGTTCAGAATTAATCAGATGAGACGCGTATATTCTATGAAATGGGGCATAGCATGAAGATTTCGTGCTTGCATTCAACTACCAGGCATTTCCCCCCTTTAAATTCCGACAGATGTGACCTGCTGAAATTTAACAGGGGGTGCGTTTTCTATCGCATCAGTGGTTGGTTACCGGCGATAGGATAGTTGATATCTTCAGTTCAGGTTATTTTTCCTGGTTCACTGCTTTACCTGTCCCTTCAATGTTTGCGACAGCAGGTTTGCTAAAGGAGTTTGGTATGGTGACACATTGGTTGTGAAAGAAGAGGCAAATGAACAATTGATTTGGAGATTAGAGAATTTGGAGGCATTGAATGGGCATGCAATTTTTAGAACAGCACCATTTTTTGTGATGGAGTCAGATGCCAGCAATGTTGGTTGGATGCAGAGTTGAACCTTCAGAAGACAGTTTGAAGATGGTCGGGAGAAGAGAAATAACAAAATAATTGTCTAAAGAGGACAGGAGACCTCTTTGCTTATTTGCCAATTCATCGTAGGGACAATGGGACATATGTAAAAAAAAAATAGGATTTTGCGATTTTTACCAAATACAGGACTCTTTTGAAATGCAGCCACTGGCTCATATTGTTGATTTTGATTCCCCCAGTGTTGCTGTAAGCTCTGAATTCTCCCTCAGGCAGTTTCCTGTTATTTCTATGGACCAATCTTTAACTCTTATGAAGTCCTTGAAGTCAGGCTCTCCTACCGACCCCTGTCCTGCCAAGGTGCTATCAGCAATTGCTGAGGTGATTAATCCTTCGGTGAATCTGATCTTAAACAATGCTCTGCGGGAGGGATATATGCCTCCCTGTTGGAAACATGCTAAAATCCTTCCACTACTAAAAAAACCTATGGCCGACCCTGAGGAAGCCGGTAACTACCGCCCTATATCCCTGCTACCTTTCTTCTCCAAGGTTTTGGAGAAATATGTCAACTCCATTATCACTGACTATATTGAGACCAATCACCTTTTGCACCCAAGTCAGTCAGGTTTCAGGGCAAACTTTAGCACTGAATCGGCCCTTTTAGAAGTGGCGGAAACTATAAAAACCACGCTAGATAGGGGAGGCAATGCGGTCTTGGTACTTTTGGATCTTTCCGTGGCTTTTGACACCGTGCCCCACAATAGACTGGTGCAAAGATTGGTGGAGGGTGGTGTCGGTGGCTTAGCCCTGAGTTGGATCAAGTCATTTCTCAGTGACCGCCTCCAAACTATATGGTCCCCCCCTTTTTTGGCTGTTATTCCTCCCATGAATGTTGGAGTCCCGCAGGGCTCTATTTTGAGCCCTACTCTGTTCAATCTTTATATGGCCCCTATCGCCCTTCTTGCTGAACAACATGGGGCTAAGATCATATCGTATGCAGACGATACTCAGCTATTGTTCACTTGTGAGAAGGGTGTTGAGTTTGATGGCCATGCAATTAACTCATGTCTCTCGGCAGTTTTTGTGGCTGAAGGATAATCAAATGAAATGTAATCCTGATAAGTCTGAGATTATCTTTTTGGCCCTCGACCATGTGAGACTTGGTATAACTGGTGGCCGCAGGATTTGACCCCCCAGGTCGTCTGTGACCATGGTTAAGAACCTCGGAGTCAGACTGGATGCTACGCTTTCTATGAAGTCCCAGATTCAATCTGTAGCCGGGACTTGCTTTGGGATTTTGAGAATGGTGAAGAATTTTCTTCCCCTGCTTTCTGTTTCTCACAGAAAGACCATTGTCCAAGCTCTGGTAATCTCGAGATTGGATTACGTCAACTCTTTGTATTTGGGACTTCCCAGTTACTTAATTGCCCGCTTGCAGGTGATTCAAAACACGGCTGCTAGGGCCATCTTCTTGGCAGGCCCTAGAACTCATTCGTCCCCTCTTCTGTTGTCCTTGCATTGGCTCCCTGTTCAGAAAAGAATCCATTTTAAAGCGTTGATTTTGGTTTTAAAGCTTTTAATCAGATTGGAGCTCCCTATCTCAGACAAAGATTTCCCCATTACACTCCCCAACGTACTCTGAGGTCCTCAACTCAACTCTTGATTCCGGTTCCTAAAGTTTCACTTGCTCGGGTCGGAGGTCGATCTTTTCAAGTGGTCGCCTCCCACCTATGGAACACCCTTCCCTTGGCCCTCAGACAGGTCCAGGACCTACTCACCTTCAGAAAAAAACTTAAGACGTGGCTTTTCCAACTTTAACCCGTTTTTGTAGGTTTTCCGCCTTGGTTTCTCTTCTCTGCGGCTGTTTATGTGGTTTTGCTTAGCGCCGGGACACTCCTGGGAGTAGCCGTGCGCTTTATAAATACCAAATTAACATAACAATTAGGAAATCATAATTCCTAATGTAAGAAAAACTTACAAACTTAGGCTAGCGATGTCTAATGGGATGGCAAATAGACCTATCCCATGAATATTAATGGGGTAGGTCGCTATTTGCGACCCATTAGGAATTACAGCCATCACAGGGATGGTGGCTGGCTGGGGTCAGCAGACCACCACGTCTGTGATTGCTTTTTAATAACGTAGGGCCAGATGTACGACCTTTCAGTATAGTGAGTCGCAAATTGTGCAGAATTGCGACTCACAACTTGCGACTCGCTAAACTGAATGTACAACAGTGTTTCAGACACTGTCTGCGAGACCCAATGGGGTCGCAAATTTCATGCCTCATCAATATTCATGAGGCAAGAGCAATTTGCAACCCCATTGGGAATGGCTAGCACTCACAGGGATGGTGGCTAGCTGGGGTCAGCAGACCACCATGTATGTGACTGCTTTTTCAATAAAGCAGTATTTTTTTTTAAATGCAGCCCGGTTTCTTAAAAGAAAAGCGGGATGTATTTAAAAAAGAAAAATGAAACTTTTCAGTTTCATTTTTTAAGGTCAGGCAGTGGTCCCTGGGACCACTGCCTGCTTTTAAAAAATATTTACGCACCCATTCACAAAGGGGAAGGTGCCCCCTGGGTACCCCTTCCTGTTTGCAAATGGTTTACCACCTACTTAAAGTAGGTGGTAAACTGCGAGTGCTTTGTGACCGCAAATGCGGTGGCAAAACATGAGTACATTGCAGTCAGACTCTCTATTAGGAAGGGACGCCCTCGGCATGCCCCTTCCTACTAGCGAGTCGCAAACCATATTTTGCGAGTCGCTAATAGGTTAGCGAGTCGCAAAATGTGGTTTGTACATGGAGCTGACCAATTTTGCGGTTGCAAACAGGCCGAATTCCCATTTGCGACCGCAAAAAAAAATGGTCGTACATCTGCTCCCAAATTTTTTTTTTTTTAAATGCATCCCGTTTTCCTTAAAGGAAAATAGGATGCTCTTCAAATAATAAAATGAAATGTGTAAGTTTCATTTTTTAAGAGAAGGCAGTGGTCCAACTGCCTGCTCTCAAAAAATATTTGTTTCAACATTCGCAAAGGGGTCCTGTGGGAATCCCTTCCCATTTGCGAATGGTTACCACCACTCTTGAGGTGTAGGTAAAAAAATGAATGTTTTTTCAACTATAATTTGGTCGCAAAACATTCATACATAGCACTGAATTCGGGATTTGGAAGGGACGGCCTAAAGGCGCCCTTCGCAAATCTGGAATTGCTAAACACAAATTGCGTTTTGGCAACTTGTTAGAGAATTGCAATTAGTGTTTTGTGCATATGAAAAAACATTTTTGCGGTCAGAATAGGACAGATTAAATGAATCGGGCCATTTCCAACCAAAAAATGCTTTTGTACATGTGGCCCAATATTGCCGCAGTTAGTTACCTAAAGACATTAGGTAGCAGCAGGTCGAGGAAGTTTACAGACTTAGCTAAAGGTTATGTTGAGAGTGGAGTTTCTACTAAGATAGGATAGGAGAATGGAGTGGACATTTGGAATACAAGTAACTTAGCTGACTGAAGTGATTGTAAATTGTGTATGAGTTATCTCTTAAAAGCAGGGTAAGCATGGATTCCATTAGAGGTGAATGTGTTTGTGACAAGGCTGACCATTTAGATACAGAAATAGTGCACTGGGAGACTGCATCAGGGAGTTTCTACATCAGATGCTTTCCAGCAAACTTGGATTAAGTAAAGGCAGGGGCTATTTACGAAAGCATTGGAGGATTCAAGAGAAGTGGATTCAATAATGTGAAGAAAATGCAAATATAGATTGATTGTGTAAACATAACTGTAAATCAGTTCCTAGGTACAAAATTATTTGGACCATATGGAAAATGCATGTGTTGTGTACCTAATCACTGCCTGATTTATATTAAATGCTTGTTGCAATCTAAATTGCTCACCCAAAGTATGGTTTGGTAAGATATATGAAGGAGTACGAGCAATTTGTGTCTGGGAACAGGCCTGTTTTTGGTCTGAAGGCCATTGAAGTTGTGATGGCAGCTACTATTGCAAAATGGGTGAGAGCGGTGATGCAGGAAGCATTTAAGAGATGGCTAGGTTAAGGCCTTATTCATTGAGGGGTGCCATGGTGAGTAAGGGTGGAAGAATGGGGATGCATTTCTTCTCTTTGGAACTGGTTGAACTTGTTGCAAGAGCTGCTTTGAGGGGTATGGACATGCATGATGTTGGACTCTTGCCATGCCATAAAAAGGCGATTCATCAAGTGTAATCTGAAGACAAAATCGCTAGAATTAGCCCTCCTGCCCACAGGTGGTGGATTTTGAAAGTGGTGGGGCATAAACTTTCAAGCCCAGTTTAAAATGATTGAGCACAGCGAGCAATCTCAAACAGAGAAATGGGGGCGGAGGGGCACTGGGCACGTTCCTAGATTTTTTCTTTCACCAGTTACATTACATAAAATCACATTTATTTTGTAGGCAATGAGAGTTTGCCCAGAATCACAGGCTATTGACCTGACGCCAAGACTCAGAACTTGGTTTCCCAGTTCCAAACACGCCAGCTCTGGTTGTAATACCACAGCCTCTCCACTAGATCTGATCTCAGTGCCTTGGATACCTAACTACCTCGTAACTTCTCTCGTACTATCCTTAATGGGAAAGGAAGCAGGCACATGCCTTTTAGTTTACTAATAGAATTGTCATCGTGACAGGGCAGGAATATTTCCCACTTCACTTTCAAAACTTTCACTTTTAATGAAAACTAAGGGCCTAATTTAGAGTTTGGCAGATGTGGTTACTCCGTCTCAAACATGACAGATATCCCATCCTCTGTATAACAATTTCCATAGGATATAATGGAATCGTAATACGGCAGACGGGATATCCATCACGTGTGTGACGGAGTAACCCCATTCTCCAAACTCAAAATCAGGCCCTAATTCACAGACGTAATCCAATGCACTAAGGTGACATGCATCACTGTGTTCAAGAATTATACTGCTTTTCATTTCCAAGTCAAAATATCTGGAATTAATCCCAGCATCCCTGTTTGACCAAATTGTGTGATCCTAGAAAAATACTGTATTTTATCACGCCTCCTCTTTGTTATAGGTGAGACCAACAGGGCTGGTGTACAGTCAGTCATGTATCAGACACCCTTATGACTCACTCTGCCCCAGCATCGCCAGCCTGACAACCTGAATGGTATGGATGAAAGAGTGGCTCAAAAAGGCCTTAAAAGAAACTGTGGCCAAGGGGCATTAAAGGCTGTTAGAGCATAAGCAATATTGGCTGCTCTGCTTATGCCCTTCCCCCAACAACTCGTCCCAGTGTCCAGGATCACCACTAAACTCTGAAGATAACATCTATGTTAACACCACCACTCATAGACTCGCTGACTGTTCAGTCCTGGCAGATTCAACTGGTTCCAACTTTTTTCTTCACGTAGGCGCTCATAGGTTTGGTCTTCGTTGATTTTTACATATTGCTAACTCATCCCAAAGGTATGAAGCTCTTTACATGAGCACCAGTTATATTAGATAACATTCACTTTGTAGGCAGTGGGAGATTAAATGATTTACCCACAAGCACAGGCTGTTGCGCCAACTCCAAGACTCAGAACTACTTAATTCCCAGATATAATCTGATGTACTAAGGTGACACGCATCCGCATTTTACAGAAGTACACTTTTTTGAATTTTCAAGTCATCCTATCTGGAATCAATCCTGGCTTCCCTGTTTGCCCAAATAGTATGATCCTAGGCAAATACTGTATATCAGCAGGCCTCTGTTTTGTTTGTTATTGCATAGGTGAGGTGAACTGGGCTGGTATAGAGACAGTGAAGTATCTGGCACCCTTATGACTGACTCTGCCCCAACATCCCCAGCCTGACTACCTGTGGATGAACCAATGGCTCAAAAAGGTCTTACATGGAACATTGGCTGAGGGGCATTAAAGGCTGTTAGAACATAAGCAATAACGGCCTCTCTGCTATGTATGATCTTTCCCCAACACCTCATCCAACTGTCTGGGCCCACTAGTAAACTTGAAAGATAACATCTACGTAAACATTCCCCAAACACGCACTCAGTGACTGCTCTGTGGCAGATTAAACCAGTTCCAACCTCCTTCTTCAATGTGGGTGGTTGGCAATGCGCATGCTCCTTTCATGTAGAGCAAACAAAAAACGAAAGTATTTGAGCGCTTTACATGAGCACCAGTTACATAACATAAGGTCACATTCATTTTGTAGGCATGAGGAGATTGAATGTTTTTTCCAGAATTATAGGCCGTTGAGCTGATACGGAGACTCAGAACTTGGTTCTCCAGTTCCAAACTGGGCAGCTCTGGTTGTAATGGCCTCTCTGCTTACACTCTACCCCCAACATGTGTCCCATTGTCGGGTCCACCACTAAACTTGAAAGATAACATCTATGTAAACACCACCATGCACAGACTGTTTGTTTTTGCATATGCCTTTTAGATTAATATTATTGTCACCAGGGCGGGACAGGAAAGTTTCTCAGTTCAAGTTTAAAAATTGCACTTTCTTAATTCACAGATATGATCCGATGTACCAAGGTGTCACAAATCTGAATGTTAAAGAAATACGCTGTTATTAATTTTGAAGTCACCTTATCTGGGATCAATCCCGGCATCCCTGTTTGACCAAATTGAGTGATCCTAGGCAAATACTGTATTTCATCAGGCCTCCTCTTTGTTTGTTATTGCAAAGGTGAGTCCAACAGGGCTGGTTTACAGACAGTCAAGGCACCCTTATGACTGACTCTGCCCCAACTCGCCAGCGTGACTACTTGCAGTGTCTGGATGAACCATTGTAATATACACAAAAATCCTGCATGTGGGGAGACTGCTTTCCCTCCACTTACTTGGAAGATAACATATATTCCCACAATAATTTGCGTATGTTGACTCGTCACTCCTCCTGACATCAATCTCCGATAAAGGTCCATTACTAAGGACCTAGGGGCATATTTACGAGCCCCTTTTGTCACCCGAGCGTTACTTTTTCTGATGCTCCGGTGGCGTAGTGCCATTTCACATATTTACAGGGTGGTTCTAAGCCACTTAACATGGCTTAACGCAACCTTGCAAATATGCCGCTTAATGCCACAGTCTGCTGCGGCAAAGGGGCGGGCAATGAGTGTTGCTGTGGGCGTTCCACCGCAACACCCATTGCTTTCTGACGCTGCCCCAGATTTACAAGGCTGAAGCAGCACCAAAAACTAATGCCAGGGAATGCCTGGGCTTAGTATAGCAATACGAGGAGAAATCTTAACTTCTCCTTGTGTATTGCTCTTTCCATGTGTGCTGAATTCTGCAGCACACATAGAAAGAGCAAATCACCATTATTGATTGTTTATGTGCAGGAAGGTGTTCCTTCCTGCACATAAACAATTGCCCCTGCAGGGCAGGCACCCTTACAACATTGCGCAAGGGTGCCTGTGCTGGCGCTAGGCAGTTTATGAAATGCCAGCACCATGGGAAACACAGAGGTGCACCGTATTTTTGTAAACACACCGCATCCCTGAGCTTTAAAAATGTTTGAGTGCAGCATTGCCAAACTTAGTGTAACACTGAGCTCTGGAATTGTTTTGTAAATATGCCCCTTAGTGACTCTGTTGAAGGGGCCCAGCACGGGTAGTGTAAGTGCAACCCGCAGGGGAGATTCGTGGGTTGAACTGGCTTGGACATCAGCAGGTCAGCCACAAGGGTTAAAAAAAACAAATACCACCACACATACAGACATGCGGTCTGTTCCCAAACTGGCAGATTCAACTCCTTCTTCCATGTGGGCAGTGGGCATGCTCCTACAACCATCTGACCTTGCTGGCCTGGATACCTAAATAATTTAATGTTGGAGGACACTTCTGGATTCCTCCCTTAGGCACACCCCTTCATGATAATAAACAGCAGTTGGGTGGCAGAGGTCAGTGTCCCACCCACTCCAAAATTCTCCCCATTGGCCTGCCCCACTCCTGGCTATTTGGTTTAATGTGTTCTGCTAATCCTCCTCCAGGCCGTTAAAAATAAAGCCCAAAAAGGAACCGCATACCCGTCAAGGAATTCCAACACACCCACTAATGTGTTGTCACTGCCCTGAAAATGCCTCAAGGGTGAGCGAGACCTCGCCCCAACCAATACATGTGCACTGTGCAGGAGGCCACTCTACAGGCTTCAAGGAAACCCCCTCCAGCTCATCCCCCAGAAAAAAATACAGATTCAGATAACAATGTCATCGAGCAGCAAGTGAAATTTCATTTCAGCTGTATTGTGCTCCTAATCCTTTGTTTCTTTCTCGGGGGAGATATGTGGGGGTCAATGCCCCTCATGCCCTTTAAAACCAGCTCCTGCTGCTTATACCACACCCTTGGTTAGAGGTAAAAAAAGGAAGAGGGGGGAAATAAATTAGAAGGAAAAAATATTCAGTAGTATCTTATTAGGAGAAATGTTGCAACTGAAAGCAAAAGGCGGCTAAGGAGGAGGTTATGTGAGGAGTACAGGAATGAGTATGGAATGCCATTGAAGGGATGGATGAACCCTGTATTATTTTTGCCAATACAGGTACAACTGACAATGACAAAAAGGGATTATGATGGTTGTTAGAAACGTGGGTCTCTAGTTGGCAATGGTTTGCACCTTTGGCCAAATAGGGACCCTTTCTTCTAGTCAGGATAAGGGGGGATACCCTTCTAAAGTACCCCTTCTTAACCCGCTGGTAGCTTAGCTCGAGCAGTCAGGCTTATGTCACAGGCAATGTGTAAAGCATTTGCACATAACACACAGTAACACAGTGAAAACCCTACAAAAGGACACCACACCAGTTTTAGAAAAATAACAAATATTTATCTGTGCAAACAAGACCAAAACGATAAAAAGTCCAACATAAAATAATCACAATCTGCACTCTGCAAGAGTAACCTTAAAAAAGTTGGTAGCTCAGTCCGGTGCCAACACGGTGCTGAAAACAACCAAATCCAACCAGGTCGGTCGACCGCATCGGTGCAGACCGGCGTGGCTGTCAAAAAATGTGTAAACAGTACCTTTTTGCTCCGGCCGACCGTGGCGGTGTACTCCGGCGGTGGCGGTTGTTGAGGCAGCGTTGTGAGGGGAGCTGTGCAGCGTGCGGTGCCCTCAGGTAGCGGTGCAGGCAGCAGCTCAGTGGTGGTTGTCCAGTGGCATCGGTGAGACCAGGGCTGCGGTGTGAAGCGGGGCAGTACTCGTTGCGGTGCTGACAGTCACAGTGCAAGCTTCGGGGCTGTTGAGGATCGGCTGTCGATGGGGCTGGTGACGGTGGGCTGCGGCTGCAGTGTGGGATGGGGCGGTGCTGCGTGTAGCTTACGAGTGGTGCCCCCAGACCATGGTGCAGACCACAGCAGCGATGTCAGTGGCGGAGTGAAGCAAGGCGGGGCGGAGTGCTCGTCATTGTCGGTGAGACCAGAGGTGCGGTGCAAATTGCGACGGTGCCCTTTGCGGTGCCTTCCAGTCATGGAGTCACCGGCGGTTTTGGTCACAGCATCAGGTTACGGTTTCCCTCTGTGGCAACTGAGACATGCGGTCCCAGAGGCGGTACCCAGAGGTAAGTGAAGTCTTTGCTGCCCCGGAGACTTCATGAACAGGAGGCAAGCTTTATCTCAAGTACTTGGAGATACTCAGCAACAAGTGAAGAAAAGTTCAGTTCAGCCCTTTCACTGCCCAAGGCAGAAGCAGCAACTGAAGGTCAACCCAGAAAAGCAACAAAATAGCAAAGGGGCAATACTCCTCCTGGCAGCTCTTCCAGCTCTTCTCCTTGGCAGGTCACTTGATCCCAGCAAGTTCTAAAGTTCTGGGGTCTGGGCCCCAATATTTATACTCAGTTTCTCTTTGTTCTTTTGGGCAGAGAGTGTCTGTGCCCAGCCCAAACCAGTTTGGTCCTCTCTGGCCCACCTTCCTGGCAGGAGGTAGAGACATCATTGTCCATAGCAGGCCAGGCCTATTCAGTTGCAAGGAAAGCTCCTCCCACTACTCTAAATGAAGCCCAAGTCTATTCAGCTCATCCCTGACAAACCCAGGAAAGGCAGAACACACCTCAACCCCCCAGTGGCTGTCTGAAAGAGAATGGAAATCCCCAGCCCCTGTCACTCCAAAGCCAGACAGTCAATCCACAACCCAGCAGAGGCACACAGGATGGCTAAGCAAGAAAATACCTACTTTCTAAAAGTGGTATTTTCAAACAGAGAATATAAAAATCATCTTTACTAAAAGATGCATTTCTACATTCCGAGTTCCAGCACACTAAACTCCATTTTTCCATCTTGTCCCAAGGGGAAGATATACTCATAAGATGTTATAAGTAAACTCCCATTCTATCCTATGGGACAGATAGTCTTTCAATAGTGAAGAATGAAATAGACTATATTTCACTATCAGGACATGTCACCCACACCAGTACATGTCCTACCTTTCACATACACTGTACCCTGCCCATAGGAGTACCTGGGGATTACCTTAGGGGTGACTTACATGGGTGCACTTGCCAAGTCGACATGGCAGTAAAACCTGCATGCAGACACTGCAGTGGCAGGTCTGAGAACCCTTTGAAAGGCTGCTAGTGCGGGTAGCTCAATCAGTGCTGCAGGCCCACTAGCAGCATTTGATTTACAGGCCCTGGCACTCTCAGTGCACCTTACTAGGGACTTACCAGTAAATCAAATATGCCAATCATGGAAACACCAATCCATAATACAATTTACAATAGGAGCACTTGCACTTTAACACTGAACAGCAGTGAGAAAGTGCAACGAGACACTAAACCAGCAAAAACAGAGTCAAAACCAGGAGGTCAGAAAGCAAAAAGACAGGGGGAACACGCCAAAAGATGCCAGGTCTAACAATGGTTTTAGCGAAGGAAGTTCAAAAATTGAAGTATCCACAAGAGGAAGAATGTTGGTGCGAAAAAGTATTATAATGAAGCAGAGAGATTCTTGTCTTTTGAATTCTAAGCTCTTTGAAGTGATTGCTGCAAAGAAGTGGCAAATTTAGGAGATTACCACAAAGTAACTAATGCTTGCCTCCTTGAATTTAATATAATGCAGATTTCCCTCGCATTACACTTTCAGAATCTTCATTTCACCCAGGGGTTCCAAGACAAGGTTCTTCAATGGTGTCTTGGTAAAGCCCAGCACAACACTGTAAGAGAAAAGTCAAGCTCAGTTTCAGCAGCAGGCAAAACCAGCTAGCAATGTGCCATGCAATGATTCTACAGCAGGTGTCTGAAGATCCAGTTTAAGGAGCAGTGATTGCTACAGAGAGGAGCATATTACACACTATTTCCCAATTCATGAATAGGCTCCCTCTAAAATCCCAGAGTGGCGGCGATTAAGCACACCTTGTGAACATTGTAGTTACCCAAATGTTTACACACATCAGCTTATAAGTGACTCATATCTTTTCATTTTTTTAAGATATATTTTTGTGTTCCTTCCCAGAAGAGCATTTTAGATCACGACAAACATTTAACGTAAATCAGGCAGTGTTTAGGCAGATAACACAAGCATTTTGCAAGCAGTCAGAATAATTTTGCACCTAGGAACTGAATTTCAGTTATTTTTTTACAAAATCAGTCTATAATTGCATTTCCTTCATGGTATTGAGTCTACTTATTAGACCTGGATGATCTTTCCCCAACTTTTTGCCTACTTACCTCCACTCTTCGCTGTATCTTTGTTTTAGCCTTATGACTCTGAGCACTTTACCACTGCTAACCAGTGCTAAAGTGCCTGCGCTTCTCCCCTAAACATGGTGACATTGGTGTATATCTGATTGGCATATATAGTTTACCTATAAGTCCCTTGTAAAGTGGTATGCCATACACCCAGGGCCTGTAATCTAACTAATACTAGTGCGCTGCAGCACTGATTGTGCCACCCACATAAGTAGCCTTTCAAACCTGTCCCAGGCCTTCCATTGCCAGGCCTGCGTGCGAAATATACTGCCACTTCAACTTGGCATTCAAAACCACTTGCGAAGACTTAAATTCCCCTTTTATTACACATACGTCACCCTTAAGGTAGGTCCTAGGTAATCCTAAGGGCAGGGTGTTGTGTAAGTAAAAGATATGACATGTACCTTTAAGTTTTACATGCCATGGTAGTGTTCAACAGCCAAATGTGTTTTTCAATACTGTGAGGCCTACTCCTCTCATAAGACTAGCACTGGGAATTACTTAAGTCCCCTTTAAGCTGTAATTCCTGAATAGAAAGGAGTAGCTAACCCTTGTTTTATATCTTTTGAATTGTAATGATAAATCCTCTTTAGTGGTAAAGTTGGATTTGACATTACTATTTTAGAAATGCCACTTTTAGAAAGTGAAAGAACAAGGGGAGTTTGGCCCAAAAGACAGTAGCCAGGTGGGGCCGAAATAAGGAGAGCACAACAATGTACCCGGCTACTCCTTGATTTAACTGCTTGCCAGTTAAAGCAGTGATCGCTTGGAATCAATCCAAATAGATCTGGTTAATTATTTAACCTTTTAATATCTTCTTTTACAAAACTTTTTCTTTTTTTCTCAAATAGTCTGATACAAGACAAACACTTATTCATTTAAGGGTAAATATACAATACAAATACAAACAACAACATGTGTATACATTAAACATAAATGTGAAACAAAACACATTTTTTGTGTACACCAATCTTAATTCACGAAACAAGGCAAACTCTTCCAATTACATTTCTCTGCTCTTAGCTTAGCTCTGTGTGCCTGCAGTCCCCCTCCAATACACGCCTGGGCTGGGTGATAGCTACACTTTTTTGCATTCCCTCTAGAAACACAGGAAGGGTGGGTGTGACAGAGGACTCATCCTCATTCTGATAGCCTTCCTAGGCAGGAAGGGGAAGAGGGACCTGACACTTACATCTGAATAGGCTGTGTCCTGTCCCCACACAAAGGAATAATTGTATGCCACATAATTGCTAACTGTCTCAACTACTGAGATACAGTCTCAGTGCTACACTTCACAAGGAGAAAAGTCGAACCGAAACATGGTGGGAAATTCATATGTATCTTTCAAGATTTTACGATTGCAATGCATGAGGCTAGGCGTGAATTTCTACCAGTCTGAATAAAACTGCAGCAGGCTGACATTACTTACACCATGTTGTATCCAACTCTTCTGAGACTGTCTCACTAGGGCAAGCATCATGTGTTTCTCAGACTCAATATGCCATTGTGTTTTTGAAGAATAAGGAACTACTGAAACTCAAGCAGATGGGGCGAGTGTTGCAACATCCACTCCATACAGTTGAATGATGTTGAGTAGATAGGGTAAGAGGAAATGTTCTGGCTTGACTGTGGTTTAACTCATTAGGATCCTTCCCTTTCTTTTGGACCAGCCCATATTCTGATCAAGGTTGTTTCTACAATGCATACCGATGACTGCTGAGCTTTAATTCTAGCCTCTATACCTACTACAGTGTGTCTAGCTATTCTAGCAGATGTCTGTATTGTTCATAATAAGAAAATCTAGCATAATGGGCTTAAGGTAAATGCTGACACCCCTTGTTGTGGTACAGATGGTAAGAAGTTCATATAGCTGCTTCACAACTTGCCTCTGTCTTATAGCAGAATATACAGACCATCATGGATGGCGGGGCCTTTGGGAATTTCTTATATAATTGTATTAAATTTACTTCTGTTCTATATAGATTTTTGACTATTTTTTAATATTGTCCTTCTCTAGGTAGAAAGGTTTCTAGAAGCGCTTGTGAAGTTGGGATGTCAATGTGGGTGGGAGTGAGTCATTACACCTTTAATTACTGTTACCTGTTTGTTATATATACAGCATCCTATTTGTCCACCATTTCACTACATGTACCACATGCACCACTAGGAAAAGTTTCATTCAGCATTACTTATCCATCACATGGCAGCATAATGTTAATATATTATGAGCACCAAAGAAACCGGGTTCCTCACTTGGAACGTTAGGGGTTTGAAAATATTCCCCACAAGACATGTTAAGTGGTAGTGTTTCTTGATCGACATAATCTAGGGATCACCTTACTCAAACAACAGGGAGTTCAATTGCAAAAATGTGGGCATCTTATCGTGTTGCATCATCATATTCATAATTTACTCATGAGGTGGTTATCTTAGTAAGAATATATCCTCCCTTTATGGCCTTGAGAGCAATTGATGAACAGGGTAGATTTCTAACCATACAAGGTACTCTACATGGAAAACATATCACACTCATTAATACGTATTGCCCTAATGTTGATGCCCCAGGTTTCAATAAAATGGTATGGAATCAAGCATTACAGCTGGTCCGTCAGAGAGTATTCTGAGATGAAGATCTGAATACCAAATTGCATTCCACGTTGGACAGATCACACACCACAGCTCTCTCATTGACAGCAGCATCCATCGCTCTCAAAGATATAATGGCTATTCATGGGCCCATAGACATCTCTGGAGGCAGAGACATACTGGGATGTGAGAGGCACATTTACATCCTCTGTGTGCAAAACCCACTTCAGGTTAGACTTTTGACTGATCACAAGAGATGTGAATGCCTGGGTGCAATCAGTTCAACATGTGGCTAGTACTCTATTTGACCACTAATGGGGTTCTGCTAGGTGTCAAATGACTCGGCATGTCCTTCAAGCATTCACATGAAGACTGCAATATGTGGTACTATCAGATTAAAGTGTTCTGCAATGAAATTAGAAACGAAATAGTTTCATATTTTAGAAAATAAGGAGCTGATTTAGATCTTGGCGGACAAGTTACTGCATCACAACGGTGACGGATATCCCGTCCGCTGAAATATAACTCCAATTATATCCTATGGGATTTATATTTCAATGGATGGGATATCCGTCACCGTTGTGATGGAGTAAGCAGTCCGCCAAGATCTAAATCAGGCCCTAAGTCGGGTCAGTAGATAATGCACACACACTCTCGTAGGTGTTCAAGGTTGTCATGAGAGAGGCCTGCATAGCAAAACAAAATGGGATCATAACAACTCTCCCTGCACATAAGAGCAAACTTGAACCTGATATCTGAAAACTAAAAAAATAGATAGTTTGCAGATTCAGACCCTGTTATGCTTGAAGATCTTCAAGGGACAATTACAGATTATAACAATCGATATAATGTTCATACATCCAAAAATCTCCAACAGTTCTCTGTCTTTGGCAGTTACAGTGGAACAGATTTTGATCAATCACAATGACAGTGTCTGAGAGGGGCAAAGGATTGTTGCGTTGGCACACTTCTAGAGGTAGACCAGAGTGGGCCATATGTAGATGGAGAAGTGAATGGCGACCCCATATCATTTTTGATGGATAATGGAGCCACCCGCTCGACTGTTCGAATGTTGGAGGTACCTAATCGACCCCTCGCAGGAAAAAAAGTCCAAATTGTAAGCCTTGCTAATAAACAGAGCACAAACCCAGTTTCAACTAATGTCCCAGCAACAATAGGGCCCTTTGAAGAAGACCACCAGTATGGAATTTGTGATTCAAGTCCAGTCAACCTATTGAGCAGTGATTTACTCTGTAAAATTAATTGTGTGATCTATTGCACACCGGACAGCATTGAGATTCAGGCATGTGATGAGGATGAAGAAACCCAAGAGTCAACCGTTGAATTGTTCCCGATCCTAACGAGAGAAGACTTATCTCCTGACTTAGGAAATTCAGTGAAAGAGGAAGTTTGGGACCTTATATCCAATGATATTCACTTATCAAAGATGTAGAACCACAGAAAATAATCATCAAGCCAAATGCAGAGAATCACAGAATGCTTCAATACAGCCCCTCATCTGATGCGTTGGGTGGATTTACTCCCATGGCTAAATCTATGCTAGAGCAAGGTATTCCAAAGAAGATTTTAGGGAGTCCCTGCAGTTCACCCATGATGGGTGTGCAGAAGTCAGATAAGAAGTGCAGTATAGTTCAAGATTTACAAAAGGTGAATAAAATCGTCATCCTCTGTTGTCCTGTGGTACCAAATCCTGCAGTGATACTCAGCCACTGACTTGTGTCAAGTGTTATTTTTTCCTCTTCTTACACAAGGATAGTCAGTTCCTTTCTGTTTTACAATTTCAAGATAAAATCTTTGCATGGTGTAGAGAATACAGACAGTCAGATCCTAAAGAACAATATTGAGACCTTGCAGCTGCAACTTGGTTCTGGTTCAATATATCGACAACCTACTGCTGGCGTCAATGACACAAGATGCATGCTGGAAAGATACCATTGCTTTGTTCAACCATTTGTCAGAGAACAGACTCAAGGTGTCCCCTACAAAGCTGCAGTACTGTCATAGGGAGGTTTTGTATTTGGGACATTACACTGAGAAAGGAGCTAGGGAACTGCCCCAAAAGAAAGCTCTCTACAACCCTGAGAATGAATCCCCCAACAAAGCAGAGAGAAGTCCGGAAGTTCCTGGTGATTATGGCTACTGCTAAGAGTGGATTACCAACTTTTCCCTAGTGGCCTTTACAGAGGTTTACACACGAAGATGTGTCTGACAGCAAATGCTTGAATGCCTTCTTAGAGAAAAACTCTGTCGCCCCACCCGACCTAGGAAAGCCTGATTAAGAGAAGAACTTTGTACATTATTACCATGATTATGAAGGGTGTGCCTTGCCTGTTTTAACCCAGACCTACAGAGAAGGCAAAAGACCTGTTGCTTATTTCTCTGCCACCATTGATCTGGTAGCTGTAGTGCAACCTGGATACCTCAGGCAATCCGCGTCGTTGACCCAGTTCAGGAAGGACCTCAGGACCTGGCTCTTTGACTGAACCTCCACACCCAGACGAATCAGCAGCCCCCCCTCAGCACCTTGAGACCCTCACTGGTGAGTAGCCGTGCTTTACAAACCCCTGATTGATTGATTGATTGATTGATTGGTTTCTCCAGATGGGAGACCAGTCCTACCAGATGCTCTATTGTCACCAATGGCAAGACATTTCCACAGTCCCACTCATAGAAGAAGAGATTGTATAGAGTCCTGGCCAGAGAACTGGGCTCTTCCCCCACAAGATTTTGACGGGGAGAGGCATGAAATGTCCTGCTGTGCCTGCTGCTGTGCTTGTGAATATAACAGATGTTATGAATCTTGACTACTACAGAGGACTGGCTGATTTAGTGCATTCTGTCTCTCACAGGGTTGAGTTGGCAACTCCACTTCCAAGGTAAGAGTAGAGCCAGGATGTAAGTTTGGGGATTGGGTCTTGGTGAAGAAACACTTCAGGAAACGTTGTCTGGAGCCCAGCTGGTGTGGCCGTTTCCATGTCATTCTTGTGACAAATACTGCTGTAAAGTGTGGAGGTCTTCTGAACTAGATTGCCATTACAAAAGAGTAAGAGATCTCTGAGACACCATCACCTCCCTTACTCCAATGTCATCTTCCTCATCAAGACATGGCTCAACCCCGCTTCTGCACCAGACATTGCAACCGCCACTCCCAGCGGCTACCACATCATACACTGAGACCGAGTCAACAAACATGGAGGTGGTATAGCCATCATTGACAAAGAGTTCGTCCACTGCACAACAGCTGCCGACAACCCCACCCCCATTATGGAACACCTCAATTTCAAACTCACTACAGACAGCAAGTCCACCATCAAGTGCACCTGGCCTATAGACCACCAGGACCACGCCCGCCTTCTTCAAGGACATCTCCGACGTCCTAGTCCCCCATGGCAATCCGCTCCAAGAACTTCATCTACCTCTGAGACCTCAATTTCCACATCGATGACCCAAGCAACTCCAACATGGCAAACTTAATAGAGAGCATGAACAACCTTAGCCTCACCAAATTCATCACTGACCCCACGCACATAGCTGGACACAGTCTGGACCCGATCTTCACAGCCAGCAACAGAATCAAATACGTCCACAGCTCAGAGAACCCCTGGTCCGACCACTCAATCGTCCACTTCTCCATCTCCACCACCCCCAACACCACCATCGACCAAGCCAGCACAGCTGATAGGAGCTGGAGAAATGTAACGGAAAATCTATGAACCAACACCCTCAACACACCCCCTGGATACCACCGTCGACCACAAGGTGGCCGTCCAAAATTTCAACACCTAGATCACCGAATGTGTCAACATAGTCGCACCCTTCAAACCCGCAAAACAAGGCAGGCCCTCCAAGCACACCAGCTGGTTCACTCCTGAACTAAAAGCCTCCAAATGCAATTGCAAATGACTAGGAAGAATCTGGCGCACCAATAAAACACCCTTCGACTGAGCCAACTTCAAAGTGACTTCAAAGTCACTCTCAATAAATATCACATACGCCTGAAATTTTTTAAAAAGGAAGCCGTAACCACCTGCCTTGAAGCTAGCTCCAACCATAGCAAGGAAATCTTCAGCATCATGAAAGAGTTCACCAACACCTCAACAACCGAGAGCACCATAACCCCCTCCCAGAAGATCTGCGACACCTTCGCAGACTTCTTCTACAACAAAATTGCCACCATTTCCTCAACAGCAGCGACTCCACCTCAAACACTATAATCACTACATAGGATCAATTAACCACATAAAACACCGCTACCATCATGAGCTCCATCCACTCAGGAGAATCCAGAGACCCCTGCCTCCACCACATGTTCAACCTGGGGAGCAATTCCATCAGTATTGAACTCACCACCATCCTCAACTCATCCATCACCTCTGCCTGCTTCGCAGAAGGAAGTAAAACCTCTGCTGAAAAAACCTACTGCTGACTCAGAAGAACTCAAGAACTACTGGCCCAAACCCCCCGGCTCCTTGCTAAATTCCTGGAGAAAGCAATAAACAGACAACTCTCCAACCACCTAGAGATCAACAACCTCCTGGATCCATCCCAATCAGAATTCTGCACTAATCACAGCACAGTAACCACCGTAAGATGACATCTGTCCTAGACCAAGGAGAGACCGCAGCCCTGATCCTCCTCGACCTCTCCGCAGCTTTTGGCACTGTGCCACACTAAACCCTCCTACATGGACTTCATCAGATGGGCATCCAAGGAAATGCCCTTAAATGGATTGCTTCCTTCCTCATGGAAGAACCCAGAACGTTTGCCTCCCGCCTTACACCTCAGGCCCAAATAACATAATCTGCAGTGTTCCCCAAGGGTTCTCACTGAGTCCAACCCTGTTCAATAGATACAAGGCCCCCCTGGCCATGTTGGTAAAATCCTATGATATAAACATAATATCATATGCTGATGACACTCAGCTCAGCCTCTCCCTATCCTCATACCCCACTAACACCAAAACTAATTTCCACAGGTACATGACAAGCACAGCCAGCTGAATGCAAAACAAATGCCTCAAACTCAACACCGACAAAACACAGGTACTCATCTTTGGGAGAAACACCTCCCTATGGGACGACTCCTGGTGGCCAGTGGAACTGGTCCACTCCCACAGGCACACCAGAAACCTCTGCATTATACTTAACAACAGGCTCACCATGAAGAAGCAGATAAATTCTGCCTCCTCAGCCCGCTTCCTCACCCTCCGCAAGCTCTGGAAAATATTCAAATGGCTCCCCGTCAACACCAGACCCACCATCATCCAAGCCCTCATCACCAGCCGCCTGGACTATGCAAACTCCCTCTACGTGGGCATCACCTCACAACTACTGAGCAGACTGCAAACCATCCAAATTGCTGCAGCCAGGCTCAACCTCGACCTCCCAAGAAGAGCCTACATCACCCCCCACCTGAGAGCACTCCACTGGCTCCCTGTCCAAAAAAGGTGCCAGTTCAAACTGATAGGCCCTGCACAACAAAGGACCAGCCTACCTCAACCACAGAATGAACTTCCACCAACCAGGCAGAAAACTACGCTCTGCCTCCCACTCATTCTCCCTTACCCACACACCCTACTTCAACAAAAGCAGAGGCGGCGGACACACCTTCTCCTACCTGGTTGTCAAGACCTGGAATTGCCTCCCACTCCACCTCCTGACTGCATCCACCCTACAGAAGTTCAGAGGTAGCCTAAAAAGCTGAATGTTCAACTGACAACTCCCAGCAGAAGCCCCCCCAGCGCCTGGATACCCTCACGGGTGATAAGCAGCGCTCCACAAATTATTGATTGGTAGATTGGAGACAAGCCGCTCGAAAAGTGGTGACAACAACCATTGAATAGCAGAGTCAAACTCCAGCACACAACGAGCATTCAGAAGGGGAAGAAGATTGTGCAAAAGTGTCTCAAAGTCAAGTCGAGACAAGTGCAGAGCCTGTGGTGAGTGTGTCAAGAGTTGTGGTGAACCAAGCTGCAGAAAATAAAGGGGTGCACCCCGAGCTCGAAGAAGGTGCAAGAACTTTGGCCAGAGGATTAAAGAGAAGAGAAAGGTGGCAAAAAGGTGGTGAGAAACTGAGAGCAGTTATGTCAGAGGAATGCATCCCTGAAACAGTTGGAGAAGAAACAGAGACAAGCAAGTAAAGTGACAGTGAAAGTGAACACCCAGTAGTCAGTAGATCAAAAAGACAACAGGTGCCTAGCCGAAGGTGCTCAGCTCCTGAATGGACTTAATTTGCTGAAAATGAGCCTGACTTGAGAACACAAGATTGAGAATCAGAGAGTTTTTGAAATGCCTCCATGAATATTACTACCACGGATTAATTGATTGTTGACTGACTGATTTCAAGTAACACAAATTCAAGTGCTGAAGTTTCATGCTTTATATCCTGAATATCCTTTGACATTGTTAATGCCCAGTCTCCAATAGAAGTGCAGGTGATTCTCATAGAGAAAACCGTCTGTAGAGTTAGGTTCTGATTCTAAAGTTAGCTGAACTGATATGCTTACATCAAATGAACTGATAGCTTTGCTGAATTTGTACAGTAGAATCAACAAGTAGAATTTGATTTTTGATTTTGATTTTTCTTTTCGATCTGATTTGAGACAAATTATGGTGCCTAATAAAGCAACAAGATGTAGAGTGATACTAATAATAGTGGCAATTGCCTTCAGATGTTAGTGGGTCTCAATTCTTCTATTGAGCATGCTTCTACCAAAAGTAAACCTGATTTAGCCTATTTAGAAAGGCTAAGTCGATTTAACATGACAATATCATATAGAGATGGCTCTGAGGGACATTTTTCCAAGAATGAGTTCTTTCAGCTATTGCATGAGTAATCAGAATGTTATGAATGCAAAGGGTGCTATATTTATACATATTTACTCACCTCAACAGTAGCTGGTAGGACTTATCATCGTTTATCATTGGCCTATATTTTAACCTGCACCATATTCATGCATTTTTCTAGTCTCTTGCACACTTTGAGTATTAGTTTTCAAACTATGATCTGTCTATAGATACTTTATCTATGATTATGGTTTTGAATTTTCAAAACTGAGCAGATTCCTTAGTTTGAATGTTGCCCTACATACGACCTATCACATAAATTAAGGTCCAACTTGTCTAGTTCTAACGCTTCATGTAAACTGAGCAGGGATGAGAAGGATTTCATAGAAGAATTAAATGAGAGGAAATGGAAGTTTTAAGAAGAAGAAAGAAATGGGGAAAGAAAAGGATGAGTAAAGGAGGAAGAAGTGATGAATTTTGGGGTACATCCAAAATGGAGTTTGAATTGGAAGAAGAGAAAACCTTTTGTATTGTGAGGGGAAAAGTTGAAGTTCAAAATCATGAATTTTTGGGATGGAGTGATTGGGCGTATAAGTCTAATGGGCTTCCCTTTTTGACAAGAATGGAACCTATTATTAGGAGAGTTCATTATGTATGTGCACGGAATGCTTATTTCAAGCTTCCAGTTAACTGGATTAGTAGCTGCTATTTGACGTTAATGTTTCCTAAGGTGTATAAAGTAGATGAAATAGATGATAAGGGAGTAGTAACTCATGAAGGAGCTGCAGGTAGTGCTTCACAAGTAGTAGGTGATAGCTTGCACTATGATTCCTTCTGTATGAATAGTTTTGAATGGCTTAAAGATTAGAAAGCTGTCTACACTAGTTGACCGCCTCGCTACTAGTACAGCTCATGCTTCAGGTGCTATTAACTGTGAGTCTGCGGCAATAAAAGCAATGGTTTTGCAGAACAGGCTTGCTTTCGATATCTTACTCGCAAAAGAAAATGAAGTTTGTTGCACATACATCCTAGACAAGTAAGATTAACACATACATTAATAACATGACCTACGTTCTGGAGAGTCGAAAGGTTTGGAAGAAGACTGGTGCTTGGGAAGCAATAGATTTTCTGAGGTTTTTAAATGGTTCAGTAGTATTGGTAGTGGATTGCCTAGGAAAACATTAACCACTGTACTAATCATTGCAATTTGTGTGATATGCTTATTTCTTTTTAGAGGGGAGGGAAATTGGTTACTGCAAAAGATGTGTCAAAATGAAATCGAGGGAAGCAGCTGTCTGAACCAAACTGGAGATAAAGGAAACAATCTGAGATCGTGTTGGAGGAGAATGCAGAGTCACATCTATGACAGGCTGAGAGACCTGGAAGAGTCCAGACACAATCTGCGAAAGTCGACAACTGTTGGGTAAAGGGTGGTAGTGGAGGGAATTGCGGGTGGTATTTGGTGACTGCCAGAGTCACCAGAGAGAGGATTTGCTGAAGATTGTTTCAAAATTAAATGCTTTGCACATATATCGACATTAATAAGACACACACAAATGGACTGAAAGTGTATTTTTCCACATTTAAACTGACTCTAGCCAGGGCCGGCTCTAGGGCGGTGCGACCGGTGCCACCGCACCGGGTGCTGGCTTCCTGGGGGCACCATGTTAGCAAGTTTATTATGTTTTTAAGCACCTGCTGCAGCGTTCCTTTCCTCTGCAATTACCAAGCCTCACAAAAATGTCAAGATAACTCCTGTAATTAATGTTCTTCCTGGAGAGAGATCAGAGTTTTGTATAGTTGAGGTTTTGACTTATGTGAAGTTAGTGCAGAGGGTTAATATGCCTGCTGCAAAGAACGTGTACCAAGTAGATTACAGAGTGCATACAATGTAAACAGATCAGCAGGTTACTGCTTTTAAAAGAGACATCCTTTTGTTACTTGAAATTTATAACTTAAAGTCCTAATATAGAACAGTGAGCTATTAACTTTCATCATAAAACTGCATACACACTGCAAAGTATACATTAGAACACTGATTAATGTTGCAAAAAGGGTTAATTTGGCTAGAAATCGATTCTTATTATTAAAGAAAACTCCCAACTATGCCGTTTCTTATTTGACTCTGAGTTTGTGATTCTCCACACCAAGCACTCTTAAACTATACTGCCTACCAGTATGGATGACATGTGACTCCTACACGTTTAGGGCCAGATGTATCAAGCGTTTTACCGTTTGCGAACGGTAAAAAGCCTTTTGGGATGTATCATCTTAAAAGGCATTCGCAAAATAGGGAATCACAATTTTTGCAATTACCTATTTTGCGAATGCATTTAGGGAATCGCAGTTTGTGATTCCTTAAATGCAATGCTGGAAGCAAAAACATATTGTGACCTGGCTTTCAGGAATCGCAAATTACCACCAACTTCAAGTTGGTGGTAGTTTGCAAATTCCTAGAAAAATGCACTTTTTTGCATTTTTCTAGGTGCCATGTGGCGTACATACATGCCCTTAGGGCATGTATGTGCGCCACATGTGCACACATGCATATTTCAGGGGTGCAACAGGGTGTCCTTTTGGCCTCCTTGCACCCTTGAAATTGCATGCGCAATTTGCGAGTACCTATTGGGTACTCGCAAATTGCACATGCAGTTTCCATTCATTCCTATGGGCCTCTAGGCCCATAGAAATTAATTGGAAGCCATTCCTTATTTGCGACTCGCAATTTGCGTGTCGCAAATAAGGAATGCGTAGGAATCGCAATGTTATTTGCGAAACCTACATACATTGAATTTTGCGAGTCCATAATAGCGAATCGGTAAAATTCGCTATTCAGGACTCGCAAAATACAATGTTGATACATCTGGCCCTTAGTCCTTTGGCTTATTTAACATTTCCTATACACTGATTTACACACACATGATTGATTGTCTCTGTGTAATGTGTGTGTTTGCGGACCGGACCGGAGTGACCGGAGTGACGTCAGACGCCAGAAGCCAGACGCCAGAAGCTGCTGCTGCTGGTGATCGCTCGCGCTCGCGCTCGACTTCCCTGAGAGCTGCGGGAATCTCCGTGAGTGGCCGCGAGTTGCCTTTCAGTGCGGCGGGAGCCGCGAACTGTTTTTTGGTGTGGCGGGACCCGCAAGTTGCCTTCCTGGGATCCCCGGATAATTTACCTGGCACAGCAGAGGCGCAGCAGAGGCAGAGGCCGAGGCCGTGTGGCTTCTCATCGCGGCAGGGGCCGTAAAAATACTGTGTGTGGCGGCAAACACCAAGTTGCATTCATTGGACAAGAGCAGAGGAGTAGAGGGGCAGAAAACAGCAGAGCAAGGACCCCGTGACACCGTGAAGGCGGTGAGGAGAGGCTGTGAGTACAGGAGATTGTGGCATATGTGAATAAGTAATTAACTAATCAATGACTCATGAGTAGTGACTAGTGTCAGCTGTGAGTTAGGGACTGGAATTTTGGCGCTAGGACCAGTGTTGCATGAGCGGCGCACTGGTGCACTGGCGCTTTGGAGCTAAACTTCCCTTGTTGAGCTGGATGGTTTTGGTTTTGGTAAAAGGTACTTCTCTAACATTGGATCGTGTCAGCTTAGCAAGGAGTGCACTAAGACCCTGCTGACCTCGCTGGATCAAAAACAGAGGATTAAGAGCACGGCTGGCTACGACTTACGATCCACCCGGTAGTACCCTCTCAGTATAACCAGCTCGATTGAAATTACATTACATTACATTAAGTTATCTTCTGCACTCTAATGGCCTATAAAAAATCAAGATCAAGAACTATCTTTATGAAGAGGATGGGAACAGAAGAAGCAATTAGAAAGAGCGCTGGGAAGACGATAAGAGCAGGAAAGACTGTATCGATCCCAGGAATTAAAAAATACTTTGCAAAACTAACCTCAGATGAACAGGGGCAATTACAAAAAGACCATCAGACAGACCACCTAAAAAGGGGAATAATGAGGCTGGAGAGATCGGAATACAAACCAAGGATCAAACTCAAATCCAAAATCAAAAAACACCAGAGGTCCCCAAAAAAAGTACATCGATAGACCTGGATGAGTCAATTACTAATCTTACTGTATCGGAATTAATAATACCAGAATTATTCCAAATACAGCAATCTCAAGAGTACAATATCATTTGCTCAGATATCAATAATAAAGATCTGATATTCCATACTGAATCCCAAAAGGAGCCGCAGAATGTTCAGAATAGTACTCCACTAAAACCATCTGATCTAGAGGGATCCCGCGATAAATCATCAGATTTTTCTCTTTTTAAAATTACAGGACTCTCTAATAATTACACCCCAGTATCCAAATCTCTGTTTACCTTGCAAAGTATTCTGGAATCAGTGCTCAATCATCTAGGGAATATATTGGAAAATTCGGATCAAATGCTTGATACCCAATTAGGAATGTTGAAATATCTAGTGGAGAAAAAAAGGAAGAAAGAGCAATTAAAATCAACACTAATAGCAGGAGTCTGTGGAAATTGTAAAGTGGAAAATCACCCTAAACCAATAGGTGAAAAAATAAAAGCTCTTTCGCCACTAAAGAGGGAAATTGCTACTCAAACTGGAAGGGTATTACCTAAGGACAAACAGGACCATAATCAGATATACTCACTTATAAACTTTTTCAAGGAGGACTATAAATCAGAGACTCATCAACTGCCTCTAGCATATTATCCAATTTTTACAAAAATAAAAATTAAACCACAATTGAATTTAAGCAGCCTAGTAACTCCAAAATCTAAAGTTACAGCTGCTACTGGGCTTCCTACAAATGCTGTACAGGACCCAGAAAATCCAAATAGTAAAAGAAAACAAAAGAAGATCAAATTGAAAAGGATAAAGGCGCTAAGAAGGATCGAGAAAAGGAAAGCCCGTAAAACAAGGTTCCAGAACATATCTTCTACTCCAATGCGATTATTAGAAAAAGAGGAAAGGTCAGAAATGGCTCAGATATCGATGGCAAAAGAGCAGAATTCGCCATTTAAAAAGCAAAGAATCAATTCTAACCAACTTAATAAACTTAACCCAAAGGCGACAAGTTTCTCAATAGAAGATCACGGACCTATCACCCCGGCATTAAGGGGTATCCCAAAAAGAACTTTCACCATCGGGAAAAAGAACTCACAAGTAAAGGAAATTAGGCCAAGCCACCTGGAATTCACAGATCTATTCCCTTCAGGTGATGCTCCACTTAATCGCGACCGAATTATCAGTCTGCTTCAAAAGATACAGCCGTTACACTATCTAGCGAGAAATGAAATAAAACTAGTTACGTTCCCGGAAAAAAGTAAAACTACAACGGCGATTGTAGAATTCTGGTCTCCAATAATACCAGGAATTATTTTAAAGGAGAGGGAGACTCTCCACAAATACGGCTATAATTTGAATCCAGTTTTAAATCGCGAAGTTCAAAAGAAAGAAATAACAGAAGAATCTTTTAAAAAGCAGCAACTGAATCAAAGCCTTAATGCCATGAACATTCCCCCAGACTCCTATGCAGAAAATATATTTGTCTCCATAAAGAATGGTGAAAGAGAAATTTGGAGTAAAAATACCCCAAAGAGGGATATAACAATGAGGGATTACTCATGAGCCTGGATCTCGGAGAACCTGAACAGTAACAAACAATTTAAGGATAATAAATCTTGCGTTTAACACAGGCTTGACTATCTCCTCATGGAATATCGCGGGAAAACTCAAGATAAGATGGCTGAAATAACAAAAAACTGTCCAGCGATAGTGGCCCTACAAGAAACTTGGTCTACTTTAAATTTCGATCAAGAAAAATACTACGTATATGATATCCCCATAGAGCAGGTTGATCGGGGACATGCAAAAGGTGGGTGAGCGATTTTACTTAATGAAGATTACAAGTGGGCCCAAGAAATAATCCCATCTAACTCAAAGAATTTCCAATATATCAAGATTAAGTTTGGGATAGACCGACCGGAAACTCTAAAAGATCTACTAATCTGTAATGTTTATATCCCCCTGGTGCAAAAATGGATGTACTGGCGATAGAAATCCTTGAGGATATCGAAAAAACAGTAGAAGGACAAGGTTATCCTTCACTATTCATTGCGGGCGACTTCAATGGGAAAATATCAAATGAGCTACTTCAAAAATGGGCAAACTGGTACAAAGATGAGGCCCTGGCAATCTCCATTCCACTATTTCCCAAAGAAAATAAAGCCAATAAAAGAGGGAAAATTCTATTATCTTCACTCCCATTGTTAAGTGGAATAATATTAAATGGTAATGTAGAAGGGGACATTCCCGCTTCAAACACAAGACAAGGGAATTCTAGCTCCTCACTTCTGGACTACATGATATGTAGCTTGGTTCTGTTTGGAACAGTCTCATACCTAAAAATTAGTTTTGTACACGGCAGTGACCATGCAATCCTGCAAGCAAATACAGAGTGTCTTTTCCATGCCATACTATGTACATTCATACTACAGTTTTGGTAAATCAGGCTCAAAGAAGGATTCAATGGAATTCAGGAACATTCAATAAAATTATTGCTATAATCAATACAACGCAACTATTACAGATAATTTACTCGAAAAATCCAATAATAAACTTCGAAATGGTTCTTAAAAAATTATTACAAAAACTACTAGAAAAGTTAAAACAACGGGGTTCAAGAAAGAATCAATATGGAAAACCAAAATTAGTTACAAATACAAAACAATTAAATAAATTAATAAGATCGCAATTTCTTGAATACTCTGTATCAAAACAGCTAGAAATTAACAAGTTGAAAAATCAACGCAGGAGAGAAAAGGCAAAAAACAAGGGAATAACCCAGGATAAAAACTGGCTAGACATTCAGATAGCAGCAAAACAAAATAATCAACGCGCCTATTGGAATTTAATAGCTAAGGAGACAGGCACGAAAAAAAGAGTTCAAGCCATCCCGGTGCCTACGGCAGAATGGGAATTATATCTTGCCAATATATATAAATTAAATACTAATCCAGAATTTTCTAAAAATTTGGCTAGAAATTCTGAAGAAAAATCTGTAAATATCGGTGCACCAAGTCCCTTTTCAATTGAGCTATATATAAAAAAGGCGAGAACGACGGGAGCAACGGGTCCTGACCAAATTCCGATCAAGGTCCTCCAATGTAATCCTAAAGCATGGAGCAAGATGCTATCTCCCATTTTTAATTACATCTTTGCCACCGGGGAAATCCCCAATTCTTGGAAGGGGAGCATTGTAATACCGATATACAAAAAGGGGTCAAAGTTGCATCCCGGCAACTATAGGCAGATAGCCCTTCTAGATGCAACAGGAAAGATTTTTACAGCAGCAGTATTAGACCATCTTAAGGACTGGGCATTTTCATCAGGACTAATCCCCCTATATCAAGCCGGATTCAGACCAAAGCACTCAGTAACGGACAATATTGCGGTGTTGCAAACCATCTTAGACAAATATGTGGCTATAAAATCCCAGGTTATGTATGCTGCTTTCATTGACTTTACCACCGCGTTTGATAGAGTGGACAGGGGAACACTTTGGAGAAAACTCAGCAAAATGGGTATTCCGGAAAAATTACTCCATATAATAACATCATTATATGGAGCGCTTGTCAGTTAGCCATAATTGCAGCTGCTGTAAACTGCTCACGCACTGTCCTCAGAACTGCTTTTTGGATAGTATTTTAACTTTTTAACTTGTCTTTTAATTATATTGCGCACCTTGCACTTTCTTGCCTTTTTGCACTGTTGTTCTGGTCTTCCCCGGTCCGCCGCAGCATCAGCCGATTGATGCGGAGGGAAGACCACAATTTTGCCACACTTCCGGGGCGTTATTCGTTCGCCCTGTTAGCGCTCTAGGCTCCAGGAGAACCTATTTAGGTGCAAGCTGGAGCGCACGCACAGCGGACCACACTGCTGGAACGCTTGTCAGTTAGCCATAATTGAAGCTGCTGTAACCTGCTCACGCACTGTCCTCAGAACTGCTTTTTGGATGGTATTTTAACTTTTTAACTTGTCTTTTAATTATATTGCGCACCTTGCACTTTCTTGCCTTTTTGCACTGTTGTTCTGGTCTTACCCGGTCCGCCGCGGCGTCAGCCGATTGATGCGGAGGGAAGACCACAATTTTGCCACACTTCCGGGGCGTTATTCGTTCGCCCTGTTAGCGCTCTAGGCTCCAGGAGAACCTATTTAGGTGCAAGCTGGAGCGCACGCGCGAAGCGGGCGCGCCTAAGGCAAGCCCGTCTGCGCCCGTCCGCGCTGAGACCGGGCCTAGGGCCTTGACCCCTGGCCCAAACATAGTTTCGACTCCCAGAATAATCTATTCAAGGGAAAGTATTATTTCGTTGGGCCAATCTAGGGATGTGCGATGCCATCAATTCACATGTGAGGAGCTCCTTAGCACAGAAAAGCCTCAGTGCTTAGAATGCTCTAGTAAAATTCCTAGGATGTAAAGGGCGAGGCAGATAAGTGGTAATCGACGAAACACAGAACTTCAGTTAGCTCTTGTTAATGCTAGGTCATTGATTAAACATAAATATGAGATTGCTGATTTTATCATTGATAACAATTTGGATATCCTGTTTATCACGGAAACCTGGGCCATGGAAACATCCGACCCAGATTTCATTATAGCAGTACCTTGCGGGTATAAAGTCTTCAGGCATGATAGACTGGTAAAAAAAGGTGGGGGCTTGGCAATAATTTATAGGAGCGAGCTTGTATCCCAGTGCTCTACACTCACTTCTTCTGATTGCGAAGCTCTACTTTTTAAGATTAGCGTTTCAAAACATGAAACGTTTAAAGGATTATTAATCTATCGCCCACCAGGCTCTAAAGCTAGTTTTTTAAATAATTTGCCTTTTTTGTTAGAGCTGGGTATACAATCAAGTTGCTTCACGATGTTGGGCGACATGAATTTTCATTTGGAAGCTCTAGCCGACAAAAAACCCAGGAACTTCTTGATATTACAGCAGATTTAGGACTAAATCAAATTATTGATGGTCCTACGCATCAAGCTGGACATACCCTGGATGGGCTGTTTACAAACAACCCAGCCATTTCATTCACAGCCGCCTTACCTTTGATATGGTCCGATCATCACGCTGTGATTTTTCGTTACGACCTACCTGGTATCAAGGCAACAAATACAGCTAGTACCAACCTCAGTAAGAGAGCATGGCATAATATTGATACAGGTGTACTGGAAAGTCATCTAGTGCAAAGCCTACCAGACCTAGGCTCGGACGCTGAAGGATCAGCGGGAGACTATACTTCCTGGCTAGAATCCAATTTTGCTAGACTAGCACCGGTCTCGGTGGCTAATAAGAATAGGAAGACTCCATCAGCACCATGGTTCTCCGAGGCTCTTAGATTAGACAAACAAGCTTGTAGGAGGCAAGAAAGAACCTGGCGGAAAAACTATGATGCAGCTGAGAAAGAGCAATATAAATTAATGTTAGCTGATTATAAGAAAAAAATTATTACCGAAAAAGTCAATATTATACATTAAAAATAGAAAAGGCAGGTAACTCAAGTAAAGAACTTTTTTCGGTTATAAACAATTTGACAACTGTTAAAAAGGAGGACACTGCCATCTGTACTCAAGATTTTTGCAATACCTTGGCACAGGCGTTTAAATCAAAGGTTGACAAAATTTATGACCAATTTGTCTTACATTTGCCAAATTCAAACTCCACAGAACAGGAAGTTATGATTACAACGCCCCTTTTAAACTTTTCCCTTACATCTCCAGTGCAAATTGCCACGCTTCTTGCAAATATCAAATCGGGCTCACCGGAGGACCCTTGCCCTCCAAGAATTCTCCATCTTGTTGGCCATCTGGCTAGTCCACGGTTATCTGACATATTCAATCAGATGCTTTCACAAGGAACATTTCCAATAAGGTGGAAACAAGCCTGCATTCTACCACTACTAAAAAAACAATTTAGAAATAACGGATCCCGCTAACTATCGACCTATTGCGAGGCTTCCGCTCCCGGCTAAAATTTTGGAAAAGATTGTAAATATAGAACTCTCCAAACATATTTTAGAAAATAATATCCTAGATCACAGTCAGTTTGGCTTTAGGTCATGCCACAGCACTGAGACAGCCCTGATAAAGACCACAGAGAAAATCCGAACTGCTTTGGATGGGGGAGGATCGGCGGCCCTGATCCTACTAGATTTGTCCGCGGCTTTTGATACCGTGGACCACACCTTGCTGCTAAAACGCTTAAAATGTATAGGTCTGGGAGGAAATGCTCTTATGCTTTTAACATCTTTTTTAACAGATAGAACACAGACAGTGCAATTAGGTGATTTTAAATCAGCACCTTTTATCTTGCCATGTGGGGTACCGCAGGGCTCTTCTCTGAGCCCTACACTTTTTAATATTTATGTGTCCGAATTAGCACCTCTGATTAGAAGTTTTGACTTAATTCCGACCTCATATGCCGACGACACCCAATTGGTGATCTCAACTATTGACAGGGATGTTAACTACTCTTCCAAACTCCATGACTGTATGGTATCCTTGAGTAAGTGGATGTGTAGGCATTGCCTGAAGTTAAATTCAAGTAAGACTGAGGTGGTGCTGTTTGGCAAGCTTTCTCCCCTTTGGACACCAGCTTGGTGGCCCAGTTCTCTGGGCCCCCTCCCTACTCCGGTGGCGAAAGCAAAAATTTGGGGGTCATAATAGGCGAGAAGCTTCACTTTAAATCTCAGATTTCAAAGGTGGTGTCCTCGGCGTTTTTACAATCAGAATGATGCGTAAAATTCTTCCCTACATTCCTAGAAATGCTAGGAAAATGGTCTTAACTACTTTGGTTTTATCTAAATTGGATTATTGCAACGCTTTGTATATCAATTTGCAGTCCAACCAGCTCAGAAGGCTACAATCAGTTCAGAATGCCGCTGCCAGATTGGTTCTGGATGTCCCTAAACACCAGTCCATCAGGGCCGGGATTCAAGATCTGCATTGGCTTCCAGTTGGCCAGTGTGTAAAATTTAAAGCACTTTGCATCGCACACAAGGCACTTCATGGAGACGGCCCACAATTTCTTCATCACGTTTTTAATTGGTACTCTCCCAGTAGGTCATTACGATCAGCTAACGCCTTTTTAATGCTTACCCCAGAGTTAAAACGATGAACTGGGGGTAGGAGCTTCAGACATAGTACCATTAGAATTTGGAACTTGCTTCCGCTTTCTCTTAGGAAGATTACATCCCTGCTTGAATTCAGGAAATACCTTAAGACCTGGCTTTTTAAAAACTAGTCTCCCGCTTCAGTATGTGGTCCGCAACGCGCCTAGACACCTATGGGTAGTAGTGCGCTATACAAATTGTTATAACATAACATATTCTGGAACTTGGTGTCAGGTCCAAATGGGGATGGAAAAGGGTCTCACAAGCCCTATCCCGACTCCAAACGGCCTTAGGCAAGGATGCCTTCTTGCTCCCCTATTGTTTTCCCTTTACCTCAGCGATTTGCCTGAATGTTTTAAACAGATCTGCAACTTTCCACCTAAAATTGCCCTCCACAAAATTCACATCATGATGTATGCAGACGATATAATCATTTTAGACCTAACACCATTTGGCCTGCAAAGAAGCCTGCAAGCACTCCACAAGTATACGGAGGAAAACTATTTAATACCGAACATCGCGAAAACAAAAATAGTTCCGTTTTCAGGAAGGAAACAGAGTGCCAAATTTAACTGGACTCTAGGGGGAAAAACATTGGAAGTGACAAATGAGTATACCTATTTAGGCCGAATCTTTACAAAGACTCTACAAAATGTGCTCCATACTCAGAACCTGTCAAGTAAGTCCGATGTTCATGTGGGGGCACTTTCACGCTTATATGCTTCAACTGGACAAAGACATTTTTCTTCACTGCTTCAGGTATACAGTGTAAAGATTCCACCAGTGCTGTCATATGCCCTTGAATACATCCCAATAAGCCAATTGAACTATCTAGACCTACAAGAAGGGAAGATTTTACGGAAACTAATAAAGCTGTCTCAAGCAATACCGGTACAAGATCTCCGCCTCGAATTCTCATTAACCAGCACCTTTGCCAGAGGAATTACCAATATCATCAGATGGGCATATAACCTCCTCCATGCCGAAGAAGGAACGCTTCGATTTTTACTTAAAACAGAGTCATTTGAAAAAGAATCTTCGAAACACGTATTTTCAAGGAATGTTTTAACTGCTTTTAAATGATCTAATGTTAATATTAATCTGTTACAGTCATGGACTCCTGCTCAGCTGAAGCTCTTTTTAAAACATTTTACTCCAAGACTCAGCTTTGATCTCGATTCGCAACACTGCGCTAAATTGTCGTTATATAAAAATTTGCAGAAACTATGGTTTTTAAGAAAACACAACAGTATATTAACTTTAATTTAATGCATGGGAGCAGGAGATCGATTGTACTGCTCCGATTTGGGATACTTCCTTTAAAATCTTTTACATATAAGTGGTTACCAAAAGAAAAATCAAGTGTTCTTTGTAATTTGTGTAATGGTGGGGAGCAGGACTTGGAACATCTGTTGTTCATTTGCCCAAATGCGAAAGTGGTAAAGGCAAGAAAAGATTTTTAAAACAAATTTATATTAAATGTAGAATTAACTCTGTACAGGAATTGATCACACTATGTAAGGCTCCGCCAAATGAGTTTGTTTGCTACAATTTTTATAAATTTTTAAAACCTATTTTAACTCTGTATTAGAACAAAAACTTTTCCTTTTTAACTAAATTGTTTAAAATTTTATATCATGTATTGATTATTTGTGGTTCTCAGCTGAGAACTAAATCAAATAAACTTGAACTTGAAATAATGTGTGTGTGATGCAAAGTGCTCTGACACCCTACACTGGTATGAGTGGCGCTATATAACTAATTCAATGCATCTGAGAGAGAGTGGTTTTGGTTACTTGGTCACTGTTAAAGGGTGCTAGTGAGAGAATCCGTGGTGGAGATGGTTATTGGGGGGGGTGGACGCCAACAAACATTGTCGCACAGGGCGCCACTAGCGCTAAAGCCGGCCCTGCTCTAGCTAATGTAGGCCTGTAATTTAAAATGGCTCATGTTAATTGCCACTTTGCTTTGTGAAATTGGGACCTTTATTTTCTAATTGAAAAGCTGATGCAATATTGAAAACGTGTAATGCTTATTTTTGTTGTTTCTTGAGAAGAAAATAATGTTTCGTTTTTTGAGGTTGTGGTGGAACTTCTGAATTGGTTCCTTTTAGACTCACTCTCGCAAACTAGAGATTCAGATGCCGTTTCACCTGCAGATCCTTTTCTATCTGCCTTTAGATGCAGATATTTTTCTGCATGGCTTTAGACGTAGATTCCCTTTTTACCTCTTTAGAGAAGATGCTTGCTATTGCCTTTCAGAGGCTTTCTGGCACAATTCTGCTATCTTGATTTCTATTCAGTTTTCTTTCACTTCTCCTAGCTCAGCACTGCAGGGAGTTCTCAGTTATGGAAGAATGGATTTGCTCGGTTCTATTTGAGGCAACTTTATAACATTTTGGGGCACATGCATCAAGCATTTTTGTCTTCGCAAACGAACTGCTTTGCAGAATCGGCACGTTTGCGATCGCAAAAAATACTTTTCAGATGCAGCAAACCCTATTTTGCGATTCGGTAACCTGTCACCGAATTGCAAAATGGGTTTGCGATCGCTATTAGGAAGGGGCGTGTTTAGGGCGTCCCTTCCTAATAACAAATCGCATCGGTATGTAGGAATGTTTTGTGACCGAAATGCAGTCGCAAAACATTCGCATTTTACCACCTACTTTAAGTAGGTGGTAACCCATTCGCAGATGGGAAGGTGTCCTCAAGGGACACCTTCCCCTTTATGAATGTTTGTTACAGCATTTTTTAAGAGCAGGCAGTGGTCCCACGGACCACTGCCTACTCTTAAAAAATGAAAAGAGAACTTTTCATTTTTGTTTTAGAAACGCATCCCATTTACTTTAAGGAAAACGGGCTGCATTAAACAAAAAAAAAATTGCTTTATTGAATCACAGACATGGTGGTCTGCTGACCCCAGCAGGCCACCATCCCTGTGATTTTTGCGATTCCTAGGGGGTCTCAAATTGCGACCTACCTCATTAATATTCATGAGGTAGATCATTTGCAATCCCCTAGGATACACAAAAAGTGTTCAACACACTTTCATGCATGCCGTTTTGAGAATCGCAAGGATTCGCAATTAGGAAATCGCAAAACGGTTTCTTCATGCATCTGGCCCTTTGTCTTTGTTCTATGATTTTGTATTGCTTTAGCTACATTGACTAATGCGTTCATGTACTGGCTATTGAATCAGAATTAATCCTGATGATTTGAGTTATATATTTGCTAAGCTTTTAATAAACCTTTATGGTTTTGAACCTAAACATCCTCTGTCTTCCTTGTGGGGTCAAATGTGCTTAATGTTTTTGAAAAGTATTACATTTGACGTCAGTCCCAGTCAGAACTAAAGATTCATTGTAAGGCACTTAAACTACAATTTGCATGAGCATTTGCACAGAGCAGGGAACAGATTAATCTGTCAAAATGATATAGCATGTAGTGAAAGCCTGACTTTATTGGTGATGTTTCTTCATAACTATTGCATCTAAGGCCACTTTCCTGCATTCCTATGTGAACACACACAGCTCAGGACACTAACAATGCAATTGACTATTGTCCAATTGTCTCATCACAACATTATATAACACCATGCAGATTCCATTTTTGTTGCCAGCTTGACTTTTGGTACTCCAGCACCCTGGTGGGACTTCCAGTCCCAGGGTCCTCAATTCCCTGCAGCAGCAGACCTTCAAGAAGCAACAAGTTACACACTGCCTAGTCCATTCGTTGACTTCCGCTTCCTGAGAAGTCATTGCAATCTCGTATACATGACTTATTAAATTGTGTGATTGGTCTCCACTGTCTAACTTAATTACTTAATTATTAACTGTAACGCAAACAGCACTGCCAAGGGACTTATTGGGGCTACGTCTACTGAAATAGCCTTAACCATTATCTACTGCCTGCTGAGAAGCTAGTTGTTAACTGATGTCATGGGTAAACATAAGTCCTCAAACAAACCTCCAAGGGCAGAAGGAGCAAGTAAAGTACCCAGGCATTCTGATGAGAATTGCACATTAAGCGAAGTAGATAATTTGATAGAAGAAGTGGAGGGTTTACTATCACGAAAGAAACAGGGCTTAATCAGGAAAGGGGAACATGCAGAAGAGAATCAGTTAATCTTTTAGTAAATCCCACTCTTGTCCGTCCTAGGGGTGGGCAAAAAAGTCAATCATACTAGCATTCCCCCTCGGAGAAGCCCTGTGAGTGAACTCCAGAAACCCCTCTGTCGGCTGCTCCCTCTGAGCTAATGCACATTTCCACCACGCCCATAGCTAGCATTAATTGTTCAAATCGATATGCAGTTCTAGAACCGATTGAAAATAACACAGTGCTAGAACAACTAGTAGCCGAGTCTCCTAAGATCACTGTAAGTGAGGGCGGAGTGAAAACATCTACACAAATAAAATCACTGAGGGGTGAGAGTGTTTGTTTGCGTGAGTGCATGGGCAGGCTGATCAAGGTGCTAAATGATAAACCAGGTAGTCTAACGGCTACGGTACCACATATCAGCAACTCCTTAGATGACAAAAGGAGCAATCCGACAATACGGGTCAGTAATTATTTCACTAAATAAAGCTCAATATTGTGGGTGGGCAAAACGGATGACTCAGACAAGGGCAACCATCCTAGAGCAGAAAGGACTTCTAGTAAAAGCAACACCAAAGGGGAACTGGTAGACGGGAGGTGCATAATACATATACAAGTCATCAAATAAATATACAGTTTCGAGCCATAAAGACAAATCATTATGGCATTTATAGGAAGCCTAATAACAACAAAGTCCATGACCAAGTCATATGATATATATATATATATATATATATACATATACATACATACATATACATATATATATATATACATATTCACTGAAAAAACCATAGGTTTTAGGGACAGTTATAGTTAGTTGGACATTGCACTCGTATAAAACCCGTGAAATTCCCCCGTTATAGTTACTTCAGGTAACTATAACTCGCGCCCCCGCAATGCACTGCTGATGACGTCACATATTACATCACTCATGACATGGTCAGTGACATCACTGATGACATCACTAATGACATCACTGATGACATCATCCAGTGACTGTGTGTTTCTGTAAAGTTTAAATATGTTTAATATATATAGGGAAAGGCGTATTGAAGAATGAGTGGGTGTATAAGTGTCTGAAAGGATGATTTAGTAGGTGCGTGACTAACTCTATAAGTGAGTGATTAAAAGTATCTTACTGAATGCATGGGTTAGTGACTAAACTGGGTGAATGTCTGTATCCGTCTGTCTGTTGCTGTGTAAGTGGCTGCATGGGTTTGTGAATAGCTACATGAGTGTCTATATGAGTTATTGATTGGTTGTATGAGTATCTGTATGGGTGCCTGAGTGTTTGTGTGGGTGGGGTGTGTGCGACTCTGTGCATAGATGTGTGAGAGGGTGATTCACTGGGTGGATGGTTTCAAGAGTGCATCTGTGATAGACTGTATGGGTGGGTAAGTGTGTGTAAGAGTGTTAGTCAGTGAATGTATGTCCCAGTGGTACATGTGTGAGTAACTACATATGTGAAAGGCAGTATATATGTGTGTTGGAGTATATAAATAGCTATAAGCGAGAGTGTGTGATTGTGAGAGTGACTGTATGGATGAGTGTGTGCTTGTATCAGAGATTGTATAAGAGCGTAAGAATGTGCTAGTATTTGTATGAGTAAGTGAGCTGGTGTGTGTATAACTGTATAGGTGAGTAAATGGGTGTGTGCTTAATTTTTTCCATGACTGACTAGGTGTGTGAGTACCTCTATGAATGAGTGGCGGTGTGTGAGTGTTTATATAGGTGTATGAGTGCATATAATAGTCCTGTACTGAGTGACTATAAGTATGAGTGACTGTACGGGTGAGTGAGTAGATGTGTGTGTGTGTAGACCTAAGAATCAGTGAGTGTGTATATAGTAATTGGTGTTGGAGTGTCTATGGTTTTGACAATGGCAGTCTGTAATTTACAGTGGGTGTATCAAAAGTTATATTAGGGTGTGAGAAGATTCATCAAATTATCACATGGATGATGTCATCAGTGATGTCATCAGTGATGTCATTTGAGATGTCATCAGTGATGTCATCAGTGATGTCACTGACCATGTCATGAGTGATGTAATATGTGACGTCATCAGCAGTGCATTGCGGGGCGCGAGTTATAGTTACCTGAACTAACTATAACGGGGGAATTTCACGGGTTTTATACGAGTGCAATGTCCAACTAACTATAACTGTCCCTAAAACCTATGGTTTTTTCAGTGAATTTGTAAGGTTTTTTAAATGCTAATTTCTAACTATAACGTGCCTGAAACCTATGGTTTTTCAGTGAATTTCAAAGGTTTTTTAAATGCTAATTCCTAACTATAACATGTCTGAAACCTATGGTTTTTTTCAGTGAATTTCAAAGGTTTTGTAAATGACAATTTTTAAATGTATTAATTGTTATATTTATTTTTTGATACTGATTTACTACATTTTTTAAACTATTTATTTTTAGATATTTTATTTTTTAAATTACATTATAATTACATTATACATTACATTACAAAATATACTTTCTCAGAATGAATTACTTTAGTTTAAATACTTTGCAAATAGGCAATAGACTTTTAAGTACAGTAGTTACAGTTATTGCAATGGGCAACACAATTTCAAACACAATGCAACATTGAGCTCAATGTGAATTTCTAGTTAAATGCAATTAGTTACTTTATGGATTACTTTTCTAACCACAGGACTGGATCCTAGATTCAGTCCTGGGACATCTCCTGTAAACAGTTGAGTAAAAGCGTTTTGGTTACAGTAGTGATTTTTAAGGAATATTATTGTATTTTAAAAGTTGACACTTAGAAACTTTTTCACATCGAATCACCAATGTTATCCTAAGGGAGGAAATTCACTTAGAAGGTAAGTAGTGTTATCGTTACTTTTTCTTACTCAGTGGTGGATCCTGGATCCAGCACTGGTGCATTTCCTGTAGACAGTTGAAATAATGCGTTTAAGTCATACAGGCGATTTTTAAGGAATATTTGTAGTTTGTGAAAATCGACACTTTGAAACTTTTCTGCTGAAAACCAGACAATGGATTCCTATTGAAGGAAATACAAGTTACTGGTAAATACAGTTAGAATTACTTTTCAGGGTCAGTGCTGGGCTAAAAGATGCAGCACTGGGTTCTCTCCTGAAAACAGGTGAGTAAATCGGAATTCGTAGTTCGGCTGATTTTAGAGGAATATTATAAAGTTCCAAAACTCCACACTTAGAAGAATTTCCAAGTGAAACCAGTCAATGTTAGCCTATGGAAGGAAATTCAAGTTACTGGTAAGTACGGTTAGGATTACTTTTCAAGGTCAGTGCTGGGCTCAAAGATGCAGCACTGGGTTCTCTCCTGAAAACAGGTGAGTAAATCGGAATTCGTAGTTCGGCTGATTTTAGAGGAATATTATAAAGTTCCAAAACTCCACACTTAGAAGAATTTCCAAGTGAAACCAGTCAATGTTAGCCTATGGAAGGAAATTCAAGTTACTGGTAAGTACGGTTAAAATTACTTTTCAGGATCAGTACTGGGCTCAAAGATGCAGCACTGAGGTCTCTCCTGATAACAGGTGAGTAAATCGGAATTCGTAGTTCTGCTGATTTTAGAGGAATATTTGTATGTTTCAAAAATCGACACTTAGAAACTTTTTCAGCAAAAAGCAGGCAATGATATCCTATGGAAGGAAATTCAAGTTACTGGTAAGTACGGTTAAAATTACTTTTCAGGATCAGTACTGGGCTCAAAGATGCAGCACTGAGGTCTCTCCTGATAACAGGTGAGTAAATCGGAATTCGTAGTTCGGCTGATTTTAGAGGAATATTTGCACAGTGGTGAAGGGAGGGCGGGGCTTCAGGTGACATGTCTGCAAACAGGCCCCGTGGCGCGTTTTAAGATGGGGAATTAAATCCTCCTCAATACCGAGGGTCCCTAGGGGCCAAGTAGCCCACCAGATACCTCCAGTATGCGCCAGAGAGCTGCGTTGCAGAGAGGTGTTCAGAGGCCACGCCCCTTTTGCACCTCTCTGCAACGCAGCTCTGTGGCGCTTTCTGGACATACCTGGTGGGCTAGTTGGCTCCCAGGGACCCTCAGGATTGAAGGGGATTTAATTCTCCATCTTAAAACGCGCAACGGGGCCTGTTTGCACACATGTCACCTGAAGCCCCGCCCCTCCCTTCACCACTGTGCAAACGCGCCCGTGGCGCGTTTTAAGTTGGGGAATTAAGTCCCCTTGAATCCTGAGGGTCCCTGGAGTCCAACTAGCCCACCATGTACCTCCAAAAAGTGCCACAGAGCTGCGTTGCAGAGAGGTGTAAAAGGGGCGTGGCCTCTGTACACCTCTCTGCAACGCAGCCCCTGGCGCATACTGGAGGTTCCTGGTGGGCTAGTTGGCCCCAGGGACCCCCAGTATTCAAGGGGAATTGTTCCCTTCTGCAAACGCGCCAGGGGCGCGTTTGCAGAGTGGTAACAGAAGGGGGCGGGGCCTGCGGCACGATCGTTTTTTTTTTTTAATTATTATTATTTTTATTTTAAATGCTTTTTTTGCCCAGGGGGTCCTTGTGGGACCCCCTGAGCAGACCTAGGGGGTCAGGGTGTTTCTACCCTGCCCTCTTTGTGCGTTTTGCACACTTGTTTCTTGTGTTTTTTTTTTGTTTTTTTTAATCGGCGGGATCCGCGCACCCTAAGTGCATCCTGCCGTTTAAAAAAAATGCTTTTTTCTGCCCAGGGGGTCCTTGTGGGACCCCCTGAGCAGACCTAGGGGGTCAGGGTGTTTCTACCCTGCCCCTTTTGTGCGTTTTGCGCACTTGTTTCTGTGCCTCGATAAAATGGCTACCAACACTTCCTGATTTGGAGTGTTGACAGCCAATTAGCATGCAGCTCGTGATCGGGACGGTGCGCGCAGGGTGCGCTCAGGGTGCGCGAATCCGACACGGCCATAGATATATATGTGATTTTCCTTTTGATTTTCTCAGGAACTACTGAACGGATTTACACCATTTAACAAAAAGGGTTCTTTCTGAACCAAGAACTACATCTTTGCCAAATTTGGTGTAATTCCGTTCAGCAGTTCGGGCTGTAGCCGTGGCTAAAGTTTCCTATGGGAAAATGAATGGGGAAAACACGTTTTGGGACCCCCCTTTTTTCTCGGCTCCCGCGTGACGAATCACCCCGAGACTTTCAGGATAGGAGCGGACTGGAGCGGGCCACAAAGTTTGAACATTTCGGGAAGATTCGTCAACCGACGCAAGAGTTATTTCAAATAAAATGTTGCGGATTTCCTATGGAAAATAGGTCCTAACTATAACTATCTACTGGCGACCGCCAGTTGATAATATATACATACATATATATATACATATAAATACATACATACATATATATATATATATATATACACATATATATACATATATATATTCACTGAAAAAACCATAGGTTTCAGGGGCGTTATAGTTAGTTGGACATTTCACTCGTACAAAACCATAGAAATTCCCCGTTATAGTTAGTTCAGCTAACTATAACTCGCTGCGCCCGCAATGCACTGCTGATGACGTCACATATTACATCACTAATGACATGGTCAGTGACATCACTGATGACATCTCAAATGACATCACTGATGACATCATCCTTGTGATAGAGTGGCAGACCTCCTCTCACCCTAATATAACCTTTGATACACACACTCAAAAATACAAACTAACATTTTCAAAACAATGGACATACCAATACCAGTTACAACACACCTATTCATTAATTCCAAGATCTACACACACATCCACTCATTCACCAACAGTCCCTATACAGTCACTCATACATATACTCACTCATCATATGTACTCATACACCTATACATCCTGTTACACACCGCCACTCATCCATAGAGTTACTCACACACATAGTCACACATGCAAACAAAGTATCAAACATCCATTTACTAGCATATACAGTTATACACACACTACCACACTTACTTCTACAGAAACTTACACATACTTACTCTCTTAAACAATCACTTATAGAAACACCTACTTATTTGTACAGGAACTCTTCCAATCTCTCACTCTCACATATACTCACTTATATTCACCAATACTCACATATACTAGTTTAAAACATATGTAGTTACTCATAAAGACACTATTGAGACAGTCATTCACTCACTAACAGACCCATACACATACTCATCCACCTATACAGTCCTGCACACATGCTGTCTTCAACACATACAAACAGTGAGTCACTCATTCATGCATCTATGCACTAAGTAATACCCCCACCGAACCATACAGACACTCAGACACTCATACTGATACTCAAAAAACCAACTAATAACCCATATAGACACTCATGTAGCTACTCACCAACCCATGCAGCCACTTATACACAAAGTGAGAGACTGATACAGATATTTTCATATTAAAACATTACTCACTAACCCATGTATTCACTAAGATACACTTAGTCAGTTATACAATCAATTTTACAAAAAAAATCATCCATTTAGACACTTATATACCCATTTATTCTTCCATCAACCTTGAGATATACATATATAAAACATATTTAATTTTCAGAAAAACACACATTCACTGGATGATGTCATGAGTGATGTCATGAGTGATGTCATGAGTGATGTCACTGACCATGTCATGAGTGATGTAATATGTGACGTCATCAGCAGTGCATTGCGGGCGGGCGAGTTATAGTTAGCTGAACTAACTATAACGGGGGAGATTCTATGGTTTTGTACGAGTGAAATGTCCAACTAACTATAACGCCCCTAAAACCTATGGTTTTTTCAGTGAATTTCTAAGGTTTTTTAAATGCTAATTTCTAACTATAACGTGCCTGAAACCTATGGTTTTTTCAGTGAATTTCTAAGGTTTTTTAAATGCTAATTTCTAACTATAACGTGCCTGAAACCTATGGTTTTTTCAGTGAATATATATATATTTATTATACTATGTATACATGTGAAAATGTCTCGGTCCCCTGTTTGCCTCGGTGGCACGGAAAAAATGGGTGGAACTGACGTCAGCACGTTGACGAGGTCCTCTTATGGCTCCGATGACGTCATACGGTGTCGCGAGCGGAGCCGTGCTCGTTGACGTGGGAGAGCTAGGAAAGAATTTCCGTGGAATGCTGGTGCAGGGGATATTCACCTAAGTGTTCAGGCTAGTCCTTTGGGAGCAACTGTTTATGTTGCCACTCCAGAAACCGAAACCAGTGATCCGAGGGCAGAGGCCCTGCAGATGGCACACGAGGTGGGGTGCCCAGTCGTGTGCACCGGCGGGGCAGTGAAGTGACAAGCACCACAACCCACAAAAAAAGGTAACGAGGGCACTGAATAACACAGGATCTTCTCTTTGTATCTGGCAGGAACAACGAAGTTAAAATGCCCTAGTACCAAAATGTAGAATTAGTGCTACAACGGTCTTCAAGAGGACCTGCGATGCCGCTTCTGCCTCCCGTACCCTGGAGGCGGCACATGGGTCACGCGGTACGGTCATACTGCGGTGGGACGCACACTCGTTGACCTCTCATGGCACTGCTCCACACTTCAGGGAGGACGCTTTCCATTAGCTATGTTTTCTGATGACATGTCGCACCGGCCCCGTCCAACAACAGAACATCTTTAGATCCAAACAGACTCTTCCACTCTCTCACCGGAAGTGAAACCAGCCCACGCGGACACTTTCACAATACAACAGCCGGGAATGCACTTTTCGGTAAAAAAACCACATTCCTTCCTCCTAATTAATCAAATAAACGTCTCACTGAAGAACAGGGGCCAGCTTCGATCGGTAAACAGCCGTTACAACAACTTTTTTACTGTGCGATACAATTACAACGCATGCATTACCACGCATGCGTTGTACATCACAAAGTCATTACTACGCATTTTTTAGAACGCATGGTCATTTACCACGCATGCCTTTACAACGAATTTTGTTGTAAAGGTATGTATGGTAAATGACCATGCGTTCTAAAACATGTAGACGATCCATGTCGTTGTAAGGAAACAGAGGCTGTTCTGTTTCCTCACAACGACGTGCACCGCCCTCAGAGATGACTTGAAGCAGGAACCACGAGGAGAGAGGAACCATGAGGAGTGAGAGGTAAGGGGGATTGGGCATGGGGTGGGGGTTTCTTTTCTAGGGTTTAGGGTAGTGCAGTGGTGTTTGAGTGGTGTAGGGGGTCATGCTGGGGGTAGTGTTTTATGGTTTAGGGTAGTGCAGTGGTGTTTGGGTAGTGTAGGGTGTCGTGCTGAGGGTAGTGTTTTAGGGTTTAGGGTAGTGCAGTGGTGTATGGGTAGTGTAGGGGGTCATGCTGGGGTAGTGTTTTAGGGTTTAGGGTAGTGCAGTGGTGTTTGTGTAGTGTAGGGGGTCATGCTGGGGGTAGTGTTTTATGGTTTAGGGTAGTGCAGTGGTGTTTGGGTACTGTAGGGGTCGTGCTGGGGGTAGATTTAGGGTTTAGGGTAGTGCAGTGGTGTTTGGGTAGTGTAGGGAGTCATGCTGGGGGTAGTGTTTTAGGGTTTAGGGTAGTGCAGTGGTGTTTGTGTAGTGTAGAGGGTTGTGCTGGGGATAGTGTTTTAGTGTTTATGTTAGTGCAGTGGTGTTTGGGTAGTGTAGGGGGTAGTGCTGGGGTAGTGTTTTAGGGTTTAGGGCAGTGCAGTGGTGTTTGTGTAGTGAAGGGGGTCATGCTGTGGGTTGTGTTTTAGGGTTTAGGGTAGTGCAGTCGTGTTTGTGTAGTGTGGGTGGTCATGCTGGGGGTATATTTAGGGTTTATTGTAGTGCAGTGGTGTTTGGGTAGTGTAGGGAGTCGTGCTGGTGGTAGTGTTTTAGGGTTTAGGGTAGTGCAGTTATGTTTGGGTAGTGTAGGGTGTCGTGCTGGGGGTAGTGTTTTAGCACTAATTTTTCTTTCTACAGCACTAACCATAATTTCTATGGCAAAATGAACCCCCTCATTTTGTTCCTTTTTAAATTAAATGTTTTAAGAGTTACCAGTTTATTCCAATCAAGATGGCTTCAGGTGTGCCATAATTTTGTCATAAGTAAGACTGTTAGCGCTCTAGTTGTTCTTTAGAACACTCTGGGAAGCTGCAGTAGAACACAAAGGCATCAACTGACAGGCTGCTCCTGTTGAAATATAACAGGAAGATATTTGAGATCACACTTGAAACATGTCCTAATTTTTCTTTCTACAGCACTAACCATAATTCTATGACAAAATGAACCCCATCATTTTGTTCCTTTTTAAATTAAATGTTTTAAGTGTTACCAGTTTATTCCATCCAAGATGGCTTCAGGTGTGCCATCCTTTTGTCATAAGTAAGGCTGTTAGCACTCTAGTTGTTCTTTAGAACACTCTGGGAAGCTGCAGTAGAACACAAAGGAATCAACTGACAGTCTCTGCCCTTGTTGGATGTACATGTTTTACTGAGAATGTCAGACTTCATTCTCACATGACCGAGAAAGATAATGTGAATTTACAGAAAATATGCTCTCATTTTAGCTTCTGGAGCACCTTCCAAAACTGTATGGGACAAGCATGTGAAAATAGTTCTCTCAAACATGATTCATGATATCCCAGCAGAAGGTTTTTCACAGAGTAAAATCACCTTAGAACACACCACAATTCCTGAAATTAGTATGGTACCACCAACAAATGAATTCTAATGTAACTAAAGTCTGTTATCACCCTTTATAGTTCTCCTTTTGGTAACCCTCAAAATCTTCGATTCACTACAATGCATTTCAATGGGGTACTATCATTTATATTGGTCCCAAGATGGCTGCCAGCAATTCCAGGATGAAGTGCTGACAGCCAATCAGATCTCACGATGAGATGTGTGGTTAGGCTCCGCCCAGATATATATGTGTTTCTTTTTCAAATTTCTCAGGAACTACTGAACGGATTTACACCATTTAAGCAAAAGGCACGACCATAAACCAAGGGCTACCTTTTTGGCAAATTTGGTGTAATTCCGTTCAGCAGTTCGGGCTGTAGCTGCGACTAAAGGTTCCTATGGAAAATTGCATGGGGAAAACACGTTTTGGGACCCCCTTTTTTCTCGGCCCCCGCTTGCCGAATCACCCCGAGACTTTCAGGATAGGAGCGGACCGGAGCGCCCCAACAAGTTGGATAATTTCGCGAAGATTCGTCAACCGGCGCCAACGTTATTTCAGATAGAATGTTGCGGATTTCCTATGGAAAATAGGTCCTAACTATAACTATCTACTGGCGACCGCCAGTAGATTATATATATATATATATATATATATATATATATATATATACATACATACATACATATATACATACATATATACATACATATATACATACATACATATATATAGCATGCTATGAGGCTAATGAGGCCACGATGCAAATAAAAGAAAATGAAATGGTGAGCCCACAGTGTATTTTTGTCAGCCCAAGAAGAAGAGGCGCAATGCCTCGAAACGCGTCGGCTTTGTGAAGTAATTTTTGGGAAAAGGGAAACGAGCTGCAGCGAGGCTGGTAATTGAAAGAGAGCGCCGTCGAGTGCCCTCCCGTTGCTTTGGGGCAATTTTGGTGGATATATATATATATATATATATATATATATGTATATATATATATATATATATATATATATATCTACTGGCGGTCGCCAGTAGATAGTTATAGTTAGGACCTATTTTCCATAGGAAATCCGCAACATTCTATTTGCAATAACGTTGGCGCCGGTTGACGAATCTTCGCAAAGCTTCCAACTTGTTGGGGCGCTCCGGTCCGCTCCTATCCTGAAAGTCTCGGGGTGATTCGTCAAGTGAGGGCCGAGAAAAAAGGGGGGTCCCAAAACGTGTTTTCCCCATTCATTTTTCCATAGGAACTTTTAGTCGCAGCTACAGCCCGAACTGCTGAACGGAATTACACCAAATTTGGCAAAAAGGTAGCCCTTGGTTCAGTGTCGTGCCTTTTGGTTAAATGGTGTAAATCTGTTCAGTAGTTCCTGAGAAATTTGAAAAAGAAAACATATATATCTGGGCGGAGCCTAACCACACATGTCATCGTGAGAGCTGATTGGCTGTCAGCACTTCATCCTGGAATTGCTGGCAGCCATCTTGGGCCCAATATAAATGATAGTACCCCATTGAAATGCATTGTAGTGAATCTTTCAATGTCGGATCCCTCTGATACCTCTGGAGATGAAATTGATTTTGGCATGTTGGACAAACGACTAAAAAAAATAAATTCCTGGTACTACGCATAAAGGGTCCAGCAGCCTACAGAAGGATGATGTTACAGACTGGGGACTGATTCGCCCGGGACGCCGGAGAGTAGCCCGAAAACAGTGCGGAAAAGGGATGATTTTGGGGCGGGGGTAGGTGCTGGTTTTCAAGATGACTGTGAACGAAGATCGGTTTCAATGGGACTACTCCTACATGGGTGAACCAGGGATTAATGATGCTGTTGATGGGGCACAATCAGATCCACACAATGTGGAGAAACCAGCAGATATTACCCTTGCTGTCATATATAAGAGCATTATGGCACATAGGGAAGAGACGCGCGCTGAGAGCCAGCGCACACAAGGCGCTTGTCGTAAACTTCAAAATTCCGTCCGTAGGATGGCTAAATCATGCTCGGAGTTTGCGGTTAGATTTACTGAGGCTGAGACACGCATTTCTAATTTGGAGGATGAGGTTGCTACTCAGAAGGTGACAACAGAAACTCTACGGAATGCTAAAGAAGATACTCTTTGGAAGATCACGGACTTAGAAAATCGCCTTTGGCGGAACAATCTTCGTGTATTAGATATTCCGGAGGGAATAGAAGGGCAGGATGCGCGGAAATTTGTGGTGGAGCTCTTCTCTGAGGCTTTACCCGGATTAACTCAGTGGGACTGGGATCGAGAAATCCAGAGAGCACATAGATTCCCGTTTGTACAGCGTAATAGATCTGGTCAGAACACTTCTAGACCGAGGGCCATATTGATTTCAATCAATAATTTTTTGGCAAGAGAAGCAGTATATGATCTGGCACGACCGGATCGGAAAAAGAAGGGGAAAGGTGTAGAATTTTTTGTGCGCCCTGATTATTGCCCCTTAACTGTTGAGAGGAGATGGCAATTACGCCAACTCATTACTCCGTTTCGAGACAAAGGCGCACAAGCCTACTTACTTAACTCCGCGAAGCTCAAGATTATTCATAATGAGCACGTGCGATTTTTTACTGCTGAGTTAGCGGCTAAAGAATATCTGCAGTCTATATGAGAGAAAATTAAATTTGGGGGAAGGAGAAGAAAAAAAAAGAAAAGGGAAAATGGGGAAGGAAATAGGAGAGAACAAGGGGGGATGGGAGAAGGAATGGAAAGGGGAGAGAAGGAAAAAAAGAAAAAAATGAGTCACAATGCTGGTTAAAATCTTTTATGTTAACGTGGTGGTTGACTGTGTTAGGGACAAACATGGGTATTTTTTTTTTTTTTCTCTTATTACAGGGTGTTTTTTTAAGGTCGGTGGAGTAGGGGTCCTGGGAGGGCAGAAGCTCGTTCCATCTTAGAGACTTGAGTCTCCAAGCCTCTTGGTTGGGAAAGGGTGGGGGGGGTCCGGGCTTCGGCCGAAGCCTGGCAAGGGGGTGGGTTGTTGGGCTCAAGGGGGCGGGGGTGGGAGGGTGGCATTTGGAAAAATAATCCATGATAGCATATTGGAACAAAGTATGAAACTCAGTGGTTTTTGGTTTACGGTCTTAGAGCATAGAGAAATGAGAAAGTTAGATGGGGGATAGGTATCTACGCAGTGGGATTCGGATTTGTTCCTTGAATGTATGTGGGCTAAACAACTATAATAAACGGCAAAGGGTTATGAGTGAACTTCGGTTTATTCATCCCGACTTGATTTGTCTACAAGAGACCCACATTGCATGGGGGAAAGAAAGCTGTTGAGGGAACTCGGTTTTTCGGTCCTAGCAAGTACACAGCAGTCCACCACTACACGTGGGGTCGCGATATTGGCTAAGAGTCATATACAAGGTACGGGGAAAATATTGGTGGATAATTATGGGAGATGGGCCATTGTGGAATGTTTAATGGGTGGTATAAAGTATACAATTTGTTCTATATATGGCTCAAATATTGACGATGCATCTGTAATAGAAAGGTTGAATATGGAGCTTGCAACATGGCCCACTCCTTTAATTCTGTGTGGTGATTTGAACATACATCTGGAGCCAAAGGGTCTACAGGATGATAGTAAGCAATATAAGGGCAGGAAGCCCAAGGTATTTAAGGCGCTTCAAGCCTTATTAAAAGATCATGGCCTGGTAGATGTGTGGGCGGTTTTAAGGGGGTCAGATCCGGGATACACATTTTATTCACACCCAACATCAGAAATTAGTAAGGTTAGATTATTTTTTTTCATCAAATCAGTTACTTTTCGGGGCCAATATACAGGTGTTTCCGCGGATCTCATCAGATCATGGACCTCTGGTATTGAAATTATATTTGTGTATGGGTGGAAATAAATTTCGTTCATTTTCATTTGATAGGAAACTACTGTTAGATGAAGGATATGTGACATATATGAAGCTCTAGATTGGACAATTTTTGGCCCTAAACCGTAGTTCGACAGGGACCGCTATGGTATGGGATGCTCTAAAAGCTGGCTTTAGAGGGGAGACCCTTAGCTTTGGGTTACATAAGCAAAAACTGCTACAATTGGCCCTACAGGAATTATATAACAACCTTACAGCGGCCGAAGAAAACCTCATGAAGGGGATCTTAGCAGGGGGAGAGATTACGGCACTTCAGACGGAGGTTGCCCTACATAAGGCTAAAATAAACTCCCATTGGAGTAAAGAAATTGCTAAGAAGTATTATACGGGTAAAAAACAAAGCTATGAGTATGGGGAGTCAGTTGGTCGCTGTTTAGCACAAAGGCTTCGATCGCGAGAATCGGCCCAAAGAATTGGAGCAATAACTGACTCTGTAGGTAATATCGTAGAAACTGATACCGGGATATTAAAAATATTTCATGATTTTTATAAGGCACTTTATTCTAGTGATAATTCAGATATACATGCAGGAGTAACGCTGTTGCAGAGTCTTAAGGGCGAAAAAGTCACTGCGCAAGATGCAGAAATGCTGGAAGCACCCATAACTATAGAGGAGTTGCAAGGGGCAATTAATAATATGGCTACTGGCAAAGCGGCAGGACCCGACAAGTTGCCACTGGAAATTTATAAAACCTTTTTTAGTGGACTTAAGGTCGATATGCTCGCTACTTTCCAACAGGCACAATTAGGCGGGGCGCCGTTGCCTTGGGATGAGGGGAATATAATAATTTTTAAAAAGAAAGGAAAGCCAGCGGATCAACCAGGATCCTACCGCCCTATTTCATTATTAAACTGTGATGGCAAAATCTATGCCAAGATTCTTGCGACCCGGTTGGCGGATGTCTTAACTCCGTTGGTATCGATACGGCAGCATGGGTTTATCCCTAAAAGAGGTACAACTAATCATATCAACAGGGTTGTAACTCTTTTGGATTTAGCTAATAACTCGGGGAGCAAATTCAGTATGATTTTATTGGATGCCGAAAAAGCGTTCGACCGGGTCGCATGGAAGTTTTTATGGGCGGTATTACGAGATGCTGGTTTTAAGCAAGGGTTTATTACGGCTATTCAAGCTCTTTATCGGTCACCAACCGCTAAAATCTGTATAATGGGCTTAGAATCAAACCCTGTATATATCATGCGTGGTACAAGGAAAGGATGCCCGTGCTCCCCTTTATTGTTCTCACTCTATATTGACCCTTTTTTGAAGATGCTAGAACGGAATATGGGGATAGAAGCGGTGATTGTGAGACAAGAGCATTATCGGGTCTTTGCGTATGCAGATGATGCTGCAGTTGTCACCCCGAACCCTATGACGGCTATGCCAATTATAGAACAATTGGCTCTTGAGTTTGGAGCAGTCTCAGGATATAAACTCAATCAATCAAAGACACAAATATTATGTCTGAATCAAGTGGGATATGAAGATCATAGAATCATGGAGGAGGTGATATATTTGGGTGTCATAATAAAGACATGTCTAAAGTCTCTTGTAGACGTTAATTGGGCCAATATTTTAAATTCCGTACAGAAACAACTGGACCGCTGTGAATGTTTACATCTCTCACTTCTGGGGCGATGCAATGTTCTTAAAATGCTAATATTACCCAAGGTTTTATATTTTTTTAGATCGGTTCCATTAGAAATTTCTCGTATTCAATTGGCGGCACTTCAGTCGATCTGTGCTAGGTTTTTATGGGCGCAGGGGAAGCCCCGCAGAGCTATGCGTTTTATGGTTCTCCCTCGGGATCAAGGCGGATGGGCAGTGCCAGATTTTACCTTGTATTATTACGTGTGTATATTACAGCATATGAATATATTATTAATTGGGGCAGATCCTTCTAATAAGGCTGAGACACCCTCTATATATCAACTGTTATTAGGCAGTGACGCAAGAAATCGATTATTTGTTAGCCTAGAACCAAGCTACTATAAAAAAACAGGTTTAAGGTTCTAAATGCGGCCTATAAGGTCTGGAAGGCTGTGCGAAAACTCTATAAATTTGAGAAGATATCTTATTATACCCCGTTTGTAGCTACAACATTATTGCCATCTATATTTTGGGACAGGATTATTGATAGATGGCGGATTAAGGGTATACAATATATGGGGATTTATATACAGAGGGGTCTTGATGTCTTTTGAGATGCTGGCCACAGAATACTGCCTACCTAGAGTCGAATTTTTTAAATATCTACAAATTCGGGATTATTTATGTAAAGGCAGAAGGAAATTTGAACAGAATCCGATAGTAGAGGCAGTGAAAAAGAATGCGCGTATTGGTGTTTTATATAATTTATTATTAGACACAAAAAGCGGGGATTTGGACGCACATAATATTAAGTGGGACAACAGGCTAGGGTGTCAAGGTACGCGGTTAGAGTACTCTATTGAGCTGGCTGGAAAGTTAATTAAATCTGCTAATCTTCGCTCACAACATTATAAAACTATTTTCAACCTCTACTATACTCCGGCCAGATTATTAAAATGGGGTGGGACAAATGATGGTCGGTGTTTTCGCTGTGGTATGGAAGATGCAGATATTCTACATATTTTTTTCTCATGTAGGCACTTAGGTGATTTTTTTGAGAGTATAGAGAAATTTTTAGTGGAAATCACTAGGGGTCCAGTTTCATTGTCAGCTAGTCATATATTGTTGGGCGTAGCGGAAAGTGATAGAAATGATCAAGCAGCTTATAAATTTAGATATTTGATCTTTTTAGTTTCTGCTATTGCAAGGCTGTGTATCGCCTCCATGTGGCTGCAGAAGGATGCTCCAACTTTTGAATTATGGAGGGCTAGGTTTTTGACGATTTTTAACTTAGAGCATAGTTTATATGCTTTAAAAGGCCCCCAAAAGAGGAAGCTGGGCATGGAAATTTGGGGACCGGTTGTGACGTATATGGAAGCATGAGGCTTTATATTGAAATATTTCCTTAAGATATTTAGCATTTGCACTTGCACTTTAAAAAAAAAAAAAATGTTTCTCTATGGTGTATATATGTGTATATTGGAATATTGTATTATGAATTATGTTGGAGATTTTAGCTTAATTTGATGTCCATGCTCACTGCTCGATTTTAAGACTGTTTTATTTCTCTTTTAAAACCTGGGTTTATAAACATGTAATGTTATGTGACTATCATGGATTGGGAAAGAAATACAAAAAAAAAAAATAATAATAATTCATTTGTTGATGGTACCATACTAATTTCAGGAATTGTGGTGTGTTCTAAGGTGATTTTACTCTGTGAAAAACCTTCTGCTGGGATATCATGACTCATGTTTGAGAGAAAACTATTTTCACATGCTTGTCCCATACAGTTTTGGAAGGTGCTCCAGAAGCTAAAATGAGAGCATATTTTCTGTAAATTCACATTATCTTTTCTCAGTCATGTGAGAATGAAGTCTGACATTCTCAGTAAAACATGTACATCCAACAAGGGCAGAGACTGTCAGTTGATTCCTTTGTGTTCTACTGCAGCTTCCCA
>CAWUFW010024612.1:0-57501 GCA_963921515.1 Calotriton arnoldi | reverse complement strand
CTGGGGCCCTGAATAGCAGGATCCCAGTCCAAGTAAGTCATAAACCAGCAAAACACCATAAAAAAAGTGGGGGCAACCATATAGTCAGATTTCACCTTCCTACATCATACATTGGCAAAAAGCCTAAAGTCTATCATGCTTTATGCAATATGTGTCAGGAGCATGGGCTGTGTGATGTCTGGGGAGAATTAAGACCATGGGTATACATATTATTCCGCCCCCCATAGGAAACATGTGAGATTGGACTATTTTTTTGTTTCATATGCAATCAGACAGAAGAGTACAATCGAAAAAGCACCTAGATATCTTTCAGATCACAGCCCACTAGTGCTGGAGATACAGGGCTGGGTGGATAAGGCAAAACCATGTTCATCATGGACGTTTGAAAGAGCGTTATTGGTGGATGAGATCTACCTAGAGCATATGAGGAAGTGGATTCCGGAGTTTCTGGAAAGGAATCTTGGGTCGGCCGCCCTGAACATAGTATGGGATACATTAAAAGCTGGGGTACGAGGGGAAACAATCCAATTTGCATGGAGGAAAAATAAAATCGAGAAAGTTGAATTGCAGAAATTGCAAAACGGGTTGATGCAAGCCGAATGTAATTTAGTTAAGGTCATACAACAGAAGGGAGATATAGAAACTGCCAGTCTAGGGGTGGCAAAAAGTAAAACTTTAATAGGGGAGAAATTACTAAAAAAAGCTGTGGATAAGGCTACAACCTACCGTGAAGAGATGTATGAATGCAGTGAAAGGGTGGGGCATTTCCTTGCAGTAAGAACAAGGCAGGAAGCTACCCGGAATGAAATAAAGGTAATTAAAGATCCTGTTGAGGGATTGAGAACGAACGTTGGGGAAATCCGAACTGCATTTTGTGCCTTTTATCGGACCCTTTATACAGAAAATCAGGAGGGGGCGCACTTAGGGCAGAACAGATAGAGCAATATTTAACTTCCCCCGCGGAGGCTCTCTTGACGGGAGAAGAAAGGGATCAGTTAGATCGACCGTTAGAATGGGAGGACCTAGTTTCCATAGGAAAAGCGTTTTTTGTTTTCCCAATAACTTTGGCGCCGGATGACGAATCATCGCGAAATTTTCAAAACTAGTGGGGCGCTCCGGTCAGCTCCTGTCTTGAAAGTTTCGGGGTGATTCGGCAAGCGGGGGCCGAGAAAAAAGGGGGGTCCCAAAACGTGTTTTCTCCATGTTAATTCCCATAGGAAAATTTAGCCACGGCTACAGCCCGAACTGCTGAACGGAATTACACCAAATTTGGCAAAAAGGTAGTGCTTGGTTCAGAAAGCGCCCTTTTTTTAAAATGGTGTAAATCCATTCAGTAGTTGCGGAGAAAATCAAAAAATAGAGGTCAAAAAATCAATTTCCCATAGGAAACTTTAGACACGGTTACAGCCAAAATTGTGTAAATGCGTTCAGTAGTTCCTGAGAAATTCAAAAAATAAAAGTTTCGATATCTATGGCCGCGGTGGATCTGCGCACCCTCCCGATCACGAGCTTCATGCTAATTGGCTGTCAACACTCCAAACCAGGAAGTATTGGCAGCCATCTTGTGACTCGGTAGAACCGAGTCACAAGAAAAGAGAAAAACAAACGTGAAAAAAAGGAAAGGGGGCAGGGTAGAAACACCCTGACCCCCTAGGCCTGCTCAGGGGGTCCCACAAGGACCCCCAGGGCCCAAAAAAGCATTTTTTTCACACAAAAAACGGCGAGATTCACGCACCCAGCGTGAATTTCGGCCGAAAATGTAAAAAAACGAAGCGCGGACTCCCGCGCTTCGTTATTATTTAGCCCCCGGGTGGGCCAGGTCCCGGGGGCACTGAAAAAATGTGTGGGGGGCCCAATCCAAGGCCCCCCCAAGCACCAGGGACCGCCACCCCCCAGGGCTTTCATTAATTATTTGCGGGGGGCACACTGCCCCCCGCAGCACTAGGGACCACCACCCCCCGAAGCTTCTGTTTAAAAAAATATATATATACCTGCGTGGGGGGGCTAGAGCCCCCCCACACACCCCGGGGACCGCCACCTACCCGGGGCACTAAAATGCTAATTTGGGGGTCCGTTACGGACCCCGAGCCCCGGGGACCACCACCACCCCGGGGCTGTGCATTGGATGGGAGGGGGGCCGCGCGGCCCCCCTCCTGGAGCCTGTGATGGCCCTGGGGACCGCCACCCCCCAGGGCCGGCTCCTGCAGTGTCCCGGGGTGCCCACCCCCGGACACTGCTGTTTGCAATGACAGGGCCATGTCATTGCAAACTGCTTTGCTTCATTGAAGCGAGAGCAGGGAAACCTGCTCTCGCTTCAATGAAGCAAAGCAGATTGCTTTTCCACAAGTGGAGCTGCATGTCAGCAGCTCCCCATGTGGAAAAGCAATGCCGGCTCCCGCAGGACGCGGGGAGCCGGCGGGACCGTGGGGGCATTGGGGCTCCCCCCATGGTCCCCAACGAGAGGCCAGGCCCCGGGGGATGGGGTCCCCGGGGCAAGGAGTGGCCCGGGAGGGGGGCCACGCGGCCCCCCTCCCCAATAATAATAAAAACAAAATGTTTTAAAAAATCACGCAAAGGCCAGGCCCCGGGGGATGGGGTCCCCGGGGCTGGAAGTGGCCCGGGAGGGGGGCCACGCGGCCCACCTTCCCCCACCCCAAAAAAATAAAAATAAATAAATAAAGGCCAGCCCCGGGGCATGGGGTCCCCGGGGCCAATAGAGGCCTCAGGAGGGGGGCCACGCAGCCCCCTCCATAAAAACACACAAACAAAATCTGGCCATGCCTCGGGGATGGGGTCCCCGGGGCCGGAATTGGCCACGGGAGGGGGGCCCACGCGGCTCCCTTCCCGTTCATTTTTTATTAAAAAAGTGGTCAGGCCCTGGGGGATGGGGTCCCCAGGGCCCAAAAAAAGTAAAAAGAAGGGGGGGCCACACAGCCCCCCTTCCCCCCAATTTTTTTTTAAAAACACGCGATCGTGCCGGAGGCCCCGCCCCCTCCCAGCAACACTCTGCCAACGCGCCCTGTGGCGCGTTTTAAGTTGGGAAATGAATTCCGCTTCAATACTGGGGGTCCCTGGGGGCCAACTAGCCACCAGGTACCTCCAGTAAGCGCCACAGGGCTGCGTTGCAGAGAGGTGGTCCAGGCCACGCCCCTTTACACCTCTCTGCAACGCAGCTCTGTGGCGCTTGCTGGAGGTACCTGGTGGGTTAGTTGGACCCCAGGGACCCTCAGGATTCAAGGGGACTTTATCCCCCAACTTAAAACGTGCCACGGGGCGCGTTTGCACAGTGGTGAAGGGAGGGGCGGGGCCTGAGGTGACATGTGTGCAAACACGCCCTGTGGCGTGTTTTAAGTTGGGGAATTAATTCCCCTTCAATCCTGAGGGCCCTGGGGCCAACTAGCCCACCAGGTACCTCCAGTAAGCGCCACAGTCCTGCGTTGCAGAGAGGTGGTCCAGGCCACACCCCTTTTACACCTCTCTGCAACGCAGCTCTGGGCGCTTACTGGAGGTACCTGGTGGGCTAGTTGGACCCCAGGGACCCTCAGGATTCAAGGGACTTAATTCCCCAACTCAAAACGCGCCACGAGGCGCGTTTGCACAGTGGTGAAGGGAGGGGCGGGGCCTGAGGTGACATGTTTGCAAACACGCCCTGTGGCGTCACTACCCATGCACTCCTCCTATCACCCAGCGAGCACCATGTACTTATCCAACCACTCCGCCAAAACCCAAGCACTTATAAATTCACCATGCACTCTCCTTGCATTAGTCTAATCATCCAGTCAGTACCCATGCACTCATGCAATGACCCATGCACTAACTCATGCACTGCTACAATACCCTGAGCACTACTGATGCAGTCCAGCCATCGCCCTGTCACTACCCATGCACTCATCCAATCACCCAGCGAGCACCATGTACTTATCCAATCACTCCGCCAAAACACAAGCACTTATAAATTCATCATGCACTCTCCTTGCAGTACTCTAATCATCCAGTCACTACCCATGTACTCATGCAATGACCCAGGCACTAACACATGCACTGCTACAATCCCCTGAGCACTACTGATGCAGCCCAGCCATCTCTTTGTCACTACCCATGCACTCCTCCAATCACCCAGCCAGCACCATGTACTTATCCAATCACTCCGCCAAAACCGAAGCACTTATAAATTCACTGTGCACTCTCCTTGCATTACTCTAATCATCCAGTCAGTACCCATGCACTCATGCAATGACCCATGCACTAACTCATTCACTGCTACAATACCCTGAGCACTACTGATGCAGTCCAGCCATCGCCATGTCACTACCCATGCACTCCTCCAATCACCCAGCGAGCACCATGTACTTATCCAATCACTCCGCCAAAACACAAGCACTTATAAATTCACCATGCACTCTCCTTGCAGTACTCTAATCATCCAGTCACTACCCATGTACTCATACAATGACGCAGGCACTAACACATGCACTGCTAAAATCCCCTGAGGACTACTGATGCAGTCCAGCCATCTCTTTGTCACTACCCATGCACTCCTCCAATCACCCAACCAGTTCCATGTCCTTATCCAATCACTCCGCCAAAACACAAGCGTTTATAAATTCACCATCCACTCTCCTTGCAGTACTCTAATCATCCAGTCAGTACCCATGTACTCATCCAATGACCCTGGCACTAACTCATGGCAAATACAGAGGAGGTCATGCTAATCACAGGGGTACCCCAACGCATAGTGTTCCCTAGTGTATGTAGGTGTTTTCACTGTATTCTAAGTGTCTTTTAGCATAGCACTGGCTCTAGGGCCGGTTAGTCAGAGTCAGTTACCACCAGTACCCGTCAGCAAAACGTTGGGGGCACAGGAGGACTTTCTGCTCCTCTGTTGGTTCTTTCTGCACATCTTTTGCTTCTTCTTACACTTTTCTTCGTCTTTCTGGACTTCTGTTGCCTCTTTCTGCATGTCTTGCTTCTTTGTGCACTTTTCTTCCTCTTTCTTCACATGTCCTGCCTTTGTAGGCATAGTTAGAAATTAGCATTTAAAAAACCTTTGAAATTCACTGAAAAAACCATAGGTTTCAGGGACGTTATAGTTAGAAATTAGCATTTAAAAAACCTTTGAAATTCACTGAAAAAACCATAGGTTTCAGGGACGTTATAGTTAGAAATTAGCATTTAAAAAACCTTTGAAATTCACTGAAAAAACCACAGGTTTCAGGGAGGTTATAGTTAGAAATTAGCATTTAAAAAACCTTTGAAATTCACTGAAAAAACCATAGGTTTCAGGCACGTTAGAGTTAGAAATTAGCATTTAAAAAACCTTAGAAATTCACTGAGAAAACCATAGGTTTCAGGGGCGTTATAGTTAGTTGGACATTTCACTCATACAAAACCAGAGAAATTCCCCCGTTATAGTTAGTTCAGCTAACTATAACTCGCGCCCCGCAATGCACTGCTGATGACGTCACATATTACATCACTCATGACATGGTCAGTGACATCACTGATGACATCACTGATGACATCTCAAATGACATCACTGATGACATCACTGATGACATCATCCATGTGATAATTTCATGCATCTTCTCACACCCTAATATAACTTTTGATACACCCACTCTAAATTACAGACTGCCATTCTCAAAACCATAGACACTCCAACACCAATAACTACATACCCACTCACTGATTCTTAGGTCTACACACACATCCACTCACTCACCCGTACAGTCACTCATACTTACGGTCACTCAGTACAGGACTATCATATGCACTCATACACCTATATAGACACTCACACACCGCCACTCATCCATAGAGGTACTCACACACCTAGTCAGTCATGCAAATAATTAATCACACTGCCATTTGCTCACCTATACAGTTATACACACACCAGCTCACTTACTCATACAAATACTAGCACATTCTTACGCTCTTATACAATCACTGATACAAGTACACACTCATCCATACAGCCACTCTCACAATCACACACTCTCACTTATAGCCATTTATATACTCCAACACACATATATACTGCCTTTCACATATGTAGTTACTCACACATGTACCACTGAGATATACATTCACTCACTAACACACCCATACACACACTCACCCACCCATACAGTCCATCACAGATGCACTCTTGAAACCATGCACCCAGTGAATCACCCACTCACACATCTATGCACAGAGTCACACACACCCCACCCACACAAACACTCAGGCACCCATACAGATACTCAGACAACCAATCAATAACCCATGTAGACACTCATGAAGCTATTCACAAACCCATGCAGCCGCTTACACACCAACAGACAGACGGATACAGACATTCACACAGTTTAGTCACTAACCCATGCATTCAGTAAGATACGTTTAATCACTCACTTATAGAGTCAGTCACGCACCTACTAAATCATCCATTCAGACACTTATACACCCACTCATTCTTCAATACGCCTTTCCCTATATATATTAAACATATTTAAACTTTACAGAAACACACAGTCACTGGGTGATGTCATCAGTGATGTCATTTGAGATGTCATCAGTGATGTCATCAGTGATGTCACTGACCATGTCATGAGTGATGTAATATGTGACGTCATCAGCAGTGCATTGCGGGGGCGCGAGTTATAGTTAGCTGAACTAACTATAACGGGGGAATTTCTCTGGTTTTGTACGAGTGAAATGTCCAACTAACTATAACGCCCCTGAAACCTATGGTTTTTTCAGTGAATTTCTAAGGTTTTTTAAATGCTAATTTCTAACTATAACGTGCCTGAAACCTATGGTTTTTTCAGTGAATATATATATATATATATATGATTATGTGTGTGTGTTTAACTTTTTTAAATTAAGTTTATTTGTTAACATCCTTCTCTGTTCAAGCAGCCAAACTATGGAACCCCAACATAAGATCCACGGACAACCACCTTATCTTCAGAAAACTACTCAAGAATTGGCTCTTCCCCACATAAGCACCATACGCAAATGGAAATATACAGCATATCCCTCTGTATATAAGCATTTATTTGTACTATAGATATGTACCTATCTTTGTGTATTTCTTTGTATAATGTAGAATGATTATGTTGTTAAAAAATAAATAAAATACATTTTTAAGTACAACAACACTTGAAAACCAGAGTTTATCTAATGCATCATCTTTAATCTACATATACTTACTTCCTTTATGCATCTATATACCTTCCCTGTACTTGGATCTATATATTTATAACTTTTCTCCTAAAAACCATATTCAATGCACTACCCTATTTCTTATCCTATACCTCTATCAATATCTTTAATCTACTTATACCTACCTCCTTTATGCATCTATATACTTTTCATGTACTTATGGATCTATATATTTATCACTTTCTTCTAATTCAGCATATCCAATGCACTACCCTATTTCTCACCCTATACCTCTCTCAATATATCTTCTACCCCAACTTTCTGACTCATCTCAAACTTCTTTCTACTACTCTTTCCAATGCACTACCCAATTTCTCACCCTATACCTCTATCAATCTATTCTCTAAATCCACTCTCTCATTTATCCCAAGCCCCATACCACTACTGTGATCCCCAAAATAACCCTTTCTAGACTCTCCCCTACTCTACCCCTCCTTGCATCATCTGACACCTTTTTTACTATACCGATCCCCCAAAACAAGCCTTTCCAAACTCTTCCCTCTGACTCTTCCCCTCCACATCCCTTTTTTACTCATCCCAAGCCTCCTCCTACAGCTATGACCTCCAAAACAAAAAAAGTCTAAATCCTTCACTCTTCTATCCCTCCACTATCCTTTTCAATCAAAATAACAGACTAACATGTCCACTTATCAAATTTCATATTTCACTATACTAATTCACCACTAATCCGTTATGGGTTCCAGAGTAGCGTGCTACTCGCCAAAAAATCGCTTCAACACCCCATCAGGGGTAACAAGTGCTATATATATGCAAACCTTTTTCCGTCTTCTATCCCTCCGCTATCCTGCTCACTCCAAATAACTGACTAATATCCACCACTCAAATTACTTTCATATTTCACTATACTAATTCACCACTAATCCTTTATGGGTTTCCGGAGTAGCGTGCTACTCGCCAAAAAAGCGCTTCAACACCCCAACCAGGGTAACAAGCGCTATATAAATACAACCCTTTTTTCCCCTCTTATATCCTTCCGACTATCCTTCTGAATCCAAATATCTGACTAACCTATCCACCACTCAAATTACTTTCATATTTCACTATACTAATTCAACACTAATCCTTTATGGATTCCGGAGTAGCGCGCTACTCGCCAAAAAAGCGCTTCGACCCCTCGTCAGGGGTAGGAAGCACTATATAAATGCAATTACAATACAATACAATACTATGCTATATTTGTTAAAATGTATATTAAATAAAAAAAATACAATTAATTTTATTATTAAATATATTTTTTATTTTATTTTATATATCAAAATCGATATTTTGTACAACTAAATTTTTGACATCTATATTTTTTTCTCTATATTTTTGTACTTACCTGTTTAAGTATAGGGAGTCGATATTTTTGCATTCTATATTTTTACCTCAATATTATTTTCATCTATATTTTTGAGGTCGATATTCTGACAGTGAACCCAGCCCTCTTGTAATCGGTCTAACCACCTGTACTTGACTGCTTAGTGCCTGTATGCATTAAATGTAAATAAAGAGGACTTGCAGAATGGGACCAGTGAGCCCTAGATATTGTCAGGTCTGGAGATTCTGCTCCTGTTGTTCATACTTACTTCAGCTGCAGGGACTGACAGCAAAGGGCCATTCACCTCTGGGCTCAGCTGCACAAGCTGCTGAGGTGTTCGGTAGGGAGGTGTGTGTTGAATTGTGACAGGTGGAGTGATGCACAGCACTCAGTTTCCTCATCATCATCATCAACAAAGTTTATTTTGGATTTGCAAATGACATCCTCAAGAACGCAAAGGAACAATAAATACATCCACAAAAGGGACATCAATTGCAATTTACAAGGAAAGCATACATTTGATAAACTTATGGGAAAAAGGTCTTAAAGTTAATTTTCCTGTATGTGCAAACTAACAATTACAGTTAAAAATAAATAGATCCTGGCAACACATAATCACATAATATATCTTCACAAACTAACACAGCTCCACAATATTAGCCATCTAATCAAATTAGAAAGAATGATCTTTTACTTTTAGTTTTTTGAGTGCGCAACCATATCGGCTTGATCAAATCATTTTCTTTGTAAATTCTGTGCGCACAAAAGACGGTGGGCTTTATAAAACTGAACTTTATGGTGTATATAAATTCCAAAAAGGCCAACGTTAGCCAGGGTTTCCCCGCTGTTATGCACAATGGACAAAAAGAGGAAAGGTATCTCGTCCTCTTTAAAAAGCAGAAGTTACAAGGGTTCCATCTCACAGTAGATGCTCCAAGGGCAAAATCTAAAATAAAGGTGATGCAGATGGACAGGAAACCTTTTGTCTGTACAGAATTCACGTTCACAAAAGGACTTAAATAAAGTTAAGAAGTACCAAGAGCTGAAAAATGAATATATGATATTCAGCTCCTCAGTTTTTACTTTGTCCTAAGCGTTAGAGTTTATCAGTTCAATTGTCATCTTAGTTATCCTACTAGGGTAAGCCCAAATAGTTCCAAACTGTGTGTAATTGAGCTACAGAGGGCGAATGAATGACCTTTTCATGGGACAATAGATTTTGTAAACCTTTAAGACAGCAGATATGGATTTGCCTAAAGCCTTTTCCAAAACAGGACAGGGAATTGGAGCTCTTTCTCACCACCAACTCAGCTCTCAACAAACGAAAAGTGTTGATTTTGGCAGAGCACTAATTTACTTTCAAAAAGCATTCTGGTACAAGTCTAGAGTAGTCATCTTTGTGCAAATGCAGAAGTCAGTGCCGTAAAAAAAACACCTTCTCAAAATAAATTCCCAGAGGTGCAAACATCAGCTCTCAACCGGGTGGGGCTCTTCCGTTATGGCGAAGGAGCGTCACCCCACTGCTGGAAGCAGCAGATCAAAACGCAAAATAAAACGATAATAAAGCAATTATTAAAACTGCTTTATAATCATTTTGTTTTACCTGTAGGAGCCATCATCTGAGTCTTGGGGGCAGGTCCATCATCAGCAGGAGTGGTGGGCACTGGGCACTCCTGTCAGTGTGCATGTTGGTTTGGCTGGCCGTCTCAGTACGCAGTGACATCTCCCCAACCCGAGCTGCATTTTCGGGTGGAGAGAACAGAAGGCGCAGGCTTCCAGTCCCCTTTGGAGTGGAATACAAGCCCGCTCAGGCCAATCCCAGCGCTTCTCGGGAAGCACTGGGATTGGCCGTAGGGGAGTTTGGGATGCTGTGCTCATGGGAACTGCAGTTCCTGGAGAAGAAGAGCACCAAGGCGCAGGAGAAGAGGATCATAGACGCGACGGTTGGCAGCAGGAAGGTAAGCGCACTTTTATTTTTTTATTGTTTTCCCCCTCACTGCCCCCACACTTTGTATCAGCAGCAGTCGCCACTGCTCTTAACTAATTTTAGAAATGTATTAAGAAAGCCTTGTCCAGTATTTGATAAGATGGCCATACTGTTAGACGATTCAGCTACCCACAAAACCTTTTTGTCGAATCTCAAGCCTAGGTAGCAAAAGTCACCTAAGCCGGAAGAGTGTTACTAAATAACATAAATGGATGCCTAACTTGACTCAGGCTACTCACTACCAAAATTTAGCCTCAGGCCACATTTAGTTCTAATTTCTTAAGAACAATATTCCTCAAATGACTGTTACATTTATGGAAGGTTAAAAGCTCTACTAGATCTTTAAAAAAATTGAAAAGGACCAAAATCATTAAAATCGGTAACGCCCCTCACTGACCACCTTTGACAATGCCAAAGCTGTTCATCTATCCTTCCCTAGATTTAAAATGAACAGTAGATTTATTTTTGTAATTTAATGACGATGATGTTCCATCAGAATACTGAAGTTTTTAATATCGACCCGAGCTTATATCTACTGCACGATATAGACAAGTGGTATATGCTGTGGCAGTAGAGGTGCAATTATGAATACAATGGGGCACATTTGCTATTATTTCACACAACTCTGCATGGCAAGGAAACTTGCTGCTCTGTATTGGGTTAAAGGGAGAGAGTAGAAATGCTCCATATTTACAAAGATATAGAGCATTTCTTCTCATCTCCTTGCACTGGTGTACTGTGCGCTGCCTAGCGCCAACGCAGGCTCCCTTGCACCATAGTACAAGGGTGCCTGCATTATGGGCAGGATTGCATTTGTGTAGGAAGGGACACCTTAGAGCCATATTCCTCTTTCTATGTGTGCTGCAGAATGCAGCACACACGGAAAGAGGAAGTACCGAGGAGAAATAAAGATATTTCTCCTCCTTATGCCTCTGTCGGGTAGGTGTGCCGTTTTGGCACAAACCCAGGTTTACAAGTTTTTTTAAAATCTGGGTTTGTGTCAAAATGCATGGGTGGATGCATTGGGAACGCCCATGCTCCACCCATGCTCCACCCATGCTCCACCCATGCTCCACCCATGCTCCACCCATGCTCCACCCATGTAATCCCCATCCAAAGCAAAGTAATGCAAGGCAGTGCTATACACTAACTTGCGTTACTCTGTATTTACTAAACAACGCAAAGTGACTTTGCGTGTCTTAGTAAATGGCAAAAAGAATTTTGCGTAGCCACAAAAGTGATGCAACACTGACGCAAAATCATAGTAAATCTGGACCTGAATCTATACTTCCTTGGTATGCTTATGTTGATGCTATGTTGGTAGCTGATGTTTTACTGTTAATATGCATGTAGTTTTATATTACTGACCTTGATGTTGTGACATCCAACCATGAAAATATGTCTGTAATTAAAGACGGTCCATGTTATCAAAAGTTGCCTTGACATCAAGGAATGCCATAAAAAGCCTCCACCCCTCAAGGAAACATACTTAAGTACAAAGATGGGGTGCCAGAAACTGCACTGACACCAGATCCAAAGCCTACTTGATAGGGAGATAAAAGATCCCTGCTTTCCAGCTGGACCTGATGTCAAGTAACCAGACTTTTTTTTCCATAAAACTTCCCAATCATGCCCATAAGTGAAATTGGTTGGTGGAAACAGGCAATCAGCTATTTTATAGATTAGCATATTCATTGCTGATTGCCACAATAGCAGAGCCCCTCTCTCAGCCTAGTTTTATTAAGGATAGGATAGGATATATATTTATAAAGCGCACTAAACCAAAACGGTATCAAGGCGCTGGGCGGACAAAGGGAGCGAGACAAACACCCACCAGCCAAAAGGCAACGAGCCAGGTCTTTAAGATCCTCCTAAAGGACTCGAGTGAATTCGCCGCAGTGATCGAAGGGCATAGAGTTCCAGAGTTTAGCGGCCGCCACAGAAAAAGAGCGGCCACCCCATTTGGATTTACGAAATCTAGGAGAGACGAGTTTTTTCTGAGTAGTAGATCTCATAATTGTGTGGGTTCTCGCCCCGTGCTGCTCAACTTTGTGCTGTGTCCATGGGCCTTTTTAATAATAAGTAAATCAACACAAGAGCATCTACACAAAACGTTAGTAAATAACCCCAGTCTTTTTATGTTCTCCTCTGGTTGCAAGATTGGGTACATAACAGAGTCTTGAAAGTAGACTGCATGGGCGGACATGAGATACAGGGTGGTACATGTTAAGAGGAGCCTCAGAGCAAAGTCAACAATTGCACTGTGCCCATTCCACAACTTCTTCCTCCCCTGATGGCTCTAAAAAGCTCATGGAGAACATGGATGGTGGTGCAGCACTGCGTTTATGAGATATAGAAAAGGCTTTAGGAACTTCTCCTGGGGACTCGCTACCATCTTCACAAGTAGATGAGGTACTACGCGTGCTCACAGCTTTTTGAAGTCTTGTTTTGCTTCCATTTACATAATTAGACTGACACTTTTTAAATCAATGATTTGTAGGTGAAGGTACGGGAGTCGAGAAAATATCTGTAAAGACCTGGAGTGAGGTGCTCATGTTAGGCACATGGATGCCATGTTTACAGCGCTAAGTTAAGGAACGCAGTGGCATATGTGATGACCTCCTGCGGTAACCTAGTTTGCTGGAATCTATGATTAATGCTGCTGTGTTGCAACACTATTTAATGTGTTTTCATTTACGATAAATGTTTTGTTTACATATGTTTTTGGCTACATCTTGTGCCGCACTTATTTCAATTATGGCAAGATTTCTGTTCACGTTCTTGGAATTATTCAATGTGGATCTGGTTAATCTAATATTTAGTTTGAAAATTTGTATTGCTATTTAATTTGAATGTTTTTTTAATCTTACCCTTTCCAGTATTATATGATAACATTTTAACAATTATTTGTTAAAGTGAAAGGTTAAAATAGAGGTGGCTTCTCAAACCGCTAATCCTTTTGATATCAATGTCGGGTATCAAGTTCATGGGACTTTGCTAACAGCTCAGTACGGGCTTGCCTGACATGGACCTTGAGTGGCTCACTATTATTCATGATGGGACACTCATGTTCTTTAGACCTTCATTCAAGGCAATGGTAGGTCACAGAGACATCTATGCTCAAAAGTGGAGGAATTAGAGGAGATCTTTGTTGGCATGACGATGTTCTTACCGTAACTGTTCCTGAAGCTCCACATAGTGGCGCTTCCACCCCATGTTTGACCAGACATTGTTTTGAACAAGGTGCTTACACTGCCAGAAAACCAGAGATGGGCCATGAATGAAGGCAGTGAACCATGTGAGACCGAAGCTTCTGGCAGGCTCACATTCTGAAAGTATCATAACAAAAAACAACCCAAAAATACCTCAGGTATAACCAACATTGGTGATGTTTGGTATTCATCTATTGCCTCCATTTTCACTAGCATATAACTCCAACACTGCCCATTGCCAGGAACAGTCCAGCCAGAACTGCCAAGCCAGGTCTTCTTTGAACCCGAACACAAGCAACCGAAGATCTGATTTCGGCCAAGCAGACCTGAGGCAGATACAATGAAAAAGGGAAAAACAATGGTTAGAAACTTAAAAACTATTGATTGCACAAAAAACAGGCACTTACCTCAAGAAAATGACTTATGCTCATGCCTCAAGGAAATCTCAAGTGTGTGTTGCTGTCCAAAGCAAGACACTTCAACTACTAAGTTAATCTACTCCTTCATTGTGGAGATGTAGATCTCCCTATATGCCCAAAATGATCATATTGCAAAATGGAAACAAGAACCCCTGTGTTGTATGTGGTATTATGGTTGGCATAGAAAGGCAAACATAAACCCCATTTGTTGCACTCCCAAATCTGACGGTTCACTTATGCCTGCTCTCTGGATATAATGAACTGGGTCATTGGCAAACCCAGACTAGGACCTTGGTGAACTGCATCGGCTATACAAGTGTTTGGATATTGCTTTTTGCTACCACGCACAAGAAAAAAGTACCAGAAAAAAGAGTAGGACTAATAATCTGTTTTTCAGTCTGTTCCCACATTCACTCCCATGTTCTGCACATATAATTCCATGTGGAAATAGTACTTGACGCAAAGCAGCCCCACAATTTCAAGAACTCCTGGAGCTATCATGGTTGAGCTTCCATAACACAATTATAGATCAGCCAGAGAGAAAAGTTAGGTTCATGTTGGATCATTGTTAACCAAACTGGTATAATCCCAATGTCTGTCTAAGCAACAAGCAGAGTACCATAACTTGTAGACCAATAACACCTTAACCTCATCAGATAATAGCGAGTAATGGCTTAATGCCAGTGAACTACCTAGAGCGTTCGAATGTATTCAACTCCTCTAAAGCTGACACTTGTTTGAACCACAAGTCATATGACTGCAGGATTGACGGCTTCCAATATGATAAAATTAAATATGCACATAATTTTCCCATGATCTGGCGCAAAACATTCTCAGATTCACAGTGAAGTGGATGACTGCCAACTCATTAAAAATTAACCCCGACAAAACAGAAGTCCTGGTCATCCCCACGAAAAACAATCCCTGGAGTGACCTTTTCTGGCCCCAAGAGTTGGGTGCCACCCCCACACCAGTACCTGTCGTAAAAACCCTGGGCATAAAGATCGACTCTGAGCTCTCCATGGCCAACCAAGTCACCACAGTGGTTGGAACTTGTATAGGGCTCATGAGACAGTTGTGGAAACTTGTCCCCCTCCTTTCAACTGCCTCACTACAGATGATCGTGTCAGCCACAATTGTCTCTAGACTAGACTACGGAAATGCCTTATACATAGGCCTCCCCCAGAAACGTATTAATAAATTGCAGGTGGTGCTGAACGACGGAGCCAGGCTGATTTTTAGGCTGCCTAGAAGGACTCACGCCACCCGCCTGCTGTGCAAACTGCACTGGCTCCCCATTAAGCAAAGAGCAAAATTTAAGGGTCTCTGCATTGCCCATAAAGCAATTTATGGCCAAGCCCCAATCTATATTAAAGAACGCCTTGAGAACTACGTTCCGGGTCGTATGCTTCGGTCATCCGAGGCCTGCCGCTTGGCCCTGCCACGATGCAATACCGCATCCAAAGGGGGCAGAGCATTTTCCGTTCTACTCCCACAACTATGGAATCAACTGCCTGATGACCTTCGCAAGGGATCTGCACTCCTCCCTTTCAGGAAACAGCTCAAAACGGTCCTGTTTAGGGAGGTTTTGAACACAGTTTAATCCCCCTTCCTTGCACTGTTATGTAACCGCCAACGACTTTTTGGCCACTCTCTCTAAGCGCTAAGAGACCTGCCGGTGATTACGTGCTATACAAAAATTAGTTAACATAACATAACAATTTAAGCTTGAGAGAAAAAGGAGAGCAACATATTTATTCAATTTGATGGAAAAAAAATAGCCAACAGGTTTATAGGACAATTTATATGCCCTGACAGGCTCTGATCGTTTCAATTTGTAATGGACATAAGATGAAGTCCTTTTATAGACTGCAAACAAATGGATTCCATCATTGTGAAGAAGACGAGCGTAAGATGTACACCAAGTTGGACTTAAACCTGGGTTATAATTTGGTTAGGATGCTAAAAGCAAACAAATGAAAAATGGTTCCACACTCGAACCCGCCACTTCGAGAGCATGGCCAATCTGTTCAGACTTCGTGAAATGCTTGTTGTGTACTTTTATAGCCTGCAATAATAGTTTATTCTTTTTTATCCACTTAGACCATATTCAAATATTTTCCTTTTCCATTCATGGTGCACTTTAGAGAAGTGCAAGCTGGCCCTGGCAACAGAAGCTGGAAGCCGGCCTCCTAAAATGTTTTCCCGACACACATATTTAGTTTCCCTTGGATACATTTCCACTGCCATGAGTGTGGAAAAGGCAGTGTTTACTTTGTAAAAAAGACATAAGCGTCGAGGCCCACATGTTTCTTGTAAGCCTGCCACAGATACTGTTGAACTGGAATTGCTGATGGCGAGTGCGCCCCCAGAATGTCGAAGACATAATATAGTAGCATGGAAATATCGAGGACAGAATATCGAACTAAAATATCGAAAGGTAAGCATATATTTTCTATACCTACCTCCACATATATATACCTTGAACATATATATCCTCAAGTTAGGTAGATATGGAGTTAGGAATAGTAAATCTATACTTTCTCTCTATGTACTTATCCTTCAATATTTTGTCTTATGAGACAATACTTGTCTTTAATATTCAGCAGTACAATCCTGATGGCGTGTGTTGTTTATGCTAGAGATGCTGAATATCTAGGCTGCCTAATCTTGAGTCCACCTCATGACTCTTTCTTCCACCCTCTATACTTTCTGTATCTTTACCTTACTCTTTCAAGTAATTTTTGCCCCTTTATCAGTTTTTGTGATCCTTTCCTCCTTCTTTCTCCTTGTCTCACCATTCGCTCTCTTGTTGTGGGGCGAAGTCTGATGAAAAATAAGTCCTATACCCAAACATGAGTGCCAGTGTCCACCAGTTGCAACCACTGGCAGAAATTAAGTAGTAGAAAAGGATCGTTTAATACCTAGGCTATCTTAAACTGGCTTTCCAATGTGGAGGTTCCTGCAGTTATCTAACTTCTTTCATCAGCCTCTAGTGTGTGTGAAAGGTTGTCCCTATCTTTAGTCTGATCACAGCACTTTTATAGTGCTAATGTGCTATTAGTATGGCGTTACAGTATCTTTCAGTAGTTTGGGGTCTGACTTTCCAAGAATGTCCATCACAGGGTCTGATTCATTCGCATCGGAGAACGTGGTCAGTAAGGGTGTGTATCAGTTTGAATGATTGGTGAGGGGATTTTTTTTTATGTGGTTCAGCCAGTGGGCAGTTCCAAATTGCGTGCCTATTTCCTAGAGTCCTTAAATATGGGTGCCCATTGCCTGGAAAATGTATATGTGTGGTAAGTAGCTGAGGGTAGCATGGCCTTAATAGCTAATTATTTTCACAGTTAGGCTGCGTTTAGTGTATGTTCAGGTTTCTGTCTTAATGTGTGTTGTAAGGTGGTGTGTGATATGTAATGAAAAGCTTTACTATTCTGAGCAGAATTGGATTCAACTATATGGCATGTTTGTTCTGTATTATGTGTTTCGTTGAAGGGTACATCATTTTTGAGTGGGCTGATGAGCCATGGTCATGATTTAATGCACATCAGGGATTTGTTTTGCAGATATGTTGTTTTTCGTGTACTGTGCATCCAATTCCAAGTACACAAAACTAAAAATGTGCTCAATCCCAAGTGTAAACAGCTCCAGGTGCATCAAACTAAAATTACACCCAACCCCAACTGCATTCAAGCTCAGGCCTACCCAAATCCAAGTGTACCCAAACTCATCACTCTTACCCAAGTGCACCCAGCCCCAAATACACCCCCAAAATGAGTACAACCCCAAGTGAACTCACCCCAAACTGGACTCAGTCTCTATTTCACAAAATCCAAATGCACCCAGCCCCAGGGGAAAGCCAGTATAAAGTGCGCCCAATTGTAAGAACAACCCAACCCCAAGAATATCAATGCTAAGTAAACCAGACCTCAGGTGCACCAAATACCAAGTACCCTGAACCTTTGTTGAACCCAAGTGTACAGAGACCCAAGTGCATCCCACCACAACTACTACTATACCAAACTTCAGACCCACCCAACCGCTAGTGCACCCAGCCCGAAGTACATCCAAACAAAAGTGCATACAAACTTAAGTGCACCCAGTCCCAAGAACATCAAACTCCAAATGTACCCAACTCTGAGCATAGCAAATTCCAAGCTCACCCAGTACTAAGTGTAACTGCTCCAAGTGAACCAAACCCCAAACACTGAGGGCCCCCACCTTACGTGCAACCAACCTTATGTGTACCCAAACCCAAGGAACCAAACTGAACCTGCACACAAGCATAAGTGCACTCAGCCCTAAGTGCAGTGCATCCAACCACTGATTCCATTTAACACCAAGTGCATGCTGCCCTAAGACCACCAACTCCAAGTGCTCCCAGCTCCAGGAGAATGCATCTCCAAGTTCACAGAGCTACAAGAATACCCAAACCGATGTGCACCCACCTGGAAGTGAACCTCTCAGAAATCATGGGGTCTGAATGATTCTTATGTCCAGTCCCTTGGCCTGTGAGCGACCTTAATGCCAGGATTCCAGGACAGTGAAGGGCCCTTATGCATATGCATTGCATAGCCAGGTACACAAGATCTCAGATGGACCTTTAGGCAGGTATGAAGGTAATGGATGACTATTAGACAAAGCAATTTATCGAACAGGTGACAATTAGGCAATATACCTTGAATTCTGTATAACTCATAGGCTGCATACCATAGTCTTGATTGATTCTTATATCTGTTCCCTATATATTTGCATGCCACCCAGATCAGGTCCTCAGATCTTGCTTGAAATTTCAGTCAGGTACCTTAGATGTACTGTGTCCACAAGGATAATTACTTTTGGGACTAGAAGACACAGGACAGACACCTTGCATCCGGCATGGTAGTTGAATGAGGTAGATTGGCAGCTGCATACACGTCTTTTAGATATGTTGTGTTCTTGATAACACTCTGGACACATACATGGAATCCTGAGTGGCCTTATTCTGGAAATAATTTTATTCATGATGTACATTCTGTCATGAGATGCTTGGTCCATGGACCCTGGTTGCCAAGTGATGCCTAAGTCAAGTACCCTGAGTAATGGTTAGAGGCAAGTATATTGAGTTCTGGATGACTTTGGTTCCTGGAAATTGGTTGATGGTAGTCGTGCAGCTAAATAGTTAATTAGGCAGTGGTCTGATCATTACATCCCCATCTCTTTCCATCATCCTAATCAAATGTGATTCCTGGGCGATTTTGAGCTTTACTCTTCTGCAAAAAACATAAACGTTTGTGCCAAACTGTAATCTACAGCCTTGTTTCAGCACCTGCCTGGCCAATTGGAGCCCAGGATTCTTCAAGGCCAGTTTACCTCGATTTACGTTCACAAAGCCCGCATGGCCTTGGCATAAAAAACTTACAAAATCCATATGCTGTTTCTGATTTCTCGTCTCGCCTTTACCCAGACCGGCACAGAAACTTTTCATCATCATTTGTCCTTGAAGTCGGCCCATACGTTAAGCTCGCCTGCTAAGGCTGCCAAAAATATGGTGTTTATTAGTCGGTGAATGGCAACCCGTGCAAGAAAAATCCCATGTTGGCCAGAGTACAACAAGGAGGGAAGAGGCTGGGCGTCCAGACCAAGATGTGAGCATGGAAACCCCTTATCTGCAGAGAACACCCTACAAATGGAAAATTAAAAATGTAACCAATGCAAGAAAGATGTTCTTAGAATGATTTAAAAAAAAAAAAAAAAAAATTCCACTGGAACATTCCTAAACTGAAACCTCCATTCGTGGGCTACAACTGCTCCTCTGGAATTGTGGCAATGAAGGATCAAATTATGTGCAAGGTTGAGTAAATTATGCGGCAGGAATGAGCAAGTTATGCAGCATAATACAGCACATTCCTTGACAGTTTTGTTTCAACAGCGTCTGGGCAAAGATTTCACCTCATTAGTATCTGTTTACCCCTGAATACAGCAATCAAGGTAAAAGGTGACGTGTTAACTTTGGCTCAGAATTTTGATTATGCCGGAGTAATTTCGGTAATCCTGCATTACTCTTTACACAGAATAACCAATAATTGCCTGATTACTTCTGAACGTGTAATTCAGAGTGATTTGGGGGATTAATTCCTACTGCAAGAGCACATTTAGAATGCGTAAATTGCTGATCGTACTCGCTATTTGTGTTTCGTTACAGTTAGCACTGTTTCTTAGAACAAAATGCACCCTTGCGCCCATTTTAAATGTGAGGGGGTATTTTTGCACTAAGAAATAGCGCTAAATGCACAATTACTCTTCTCGCATAATTCAAGCGCAATCTTGTGGAATTCTCAGTTGATTCTGAGTGATTACACTACACGGAATTACACGAGTTAAGCCCACCCCCAGTACACACATGTGTAAATATATACCCATGAGTAAATGTACATGATGTACATTTTTTCATGTGAGAATGCAGAGACAAAATGCATTTCTCAATGCTAACAGTTCTTCTTTTTCTCCAATGAGAAAATACTTCTTCCCATTGAAAACACCCTTCACACACATGGCCACCTACTGTTGGGGTGCTTTCCACATTCTGCCACAGATTAAGGATTTAGGGCCAGAAGTCCTCAAAACCTGGGGGGATATTACCAAGGAATTGCGATAATTATCGCAAAGCGCGCCTAGCGCTGTTTTTTTATCGCTGGATTTCATCGAGGACATAACGCGTTATTATCAACGCTTATCTCCAAGGCGATAGAAAATCCAGCGATAGCGGCGAAACCCAGCAATAGCACGAGTAATCCAGCGATGAATTCAACGTGCTAATAAAAAGCTTGCTAATAGGCAGGTGAGGACTTAACCTTACAATCCACCTCCCATTGACTAGAATGGTTAAGTCAGGTTTTTAGCAGGTGTTAGATTCCAGCGATAATCGCGGTTAGCGCGAATTTTTTTATCGCTTCGCGGGCATTGCTAATAGGGGGAAGTTGTGTTTTCAGTCGCTTTTAGTTGGGAACGCCTTCTTTGCATGTCATTAGTGATATATATCGCTGACATGCAAAGCGGCACCAAAACGGTCGCTTTCGCCATAAAGCTGTCGCTAACAGCTGTTAGCGACAGCTTGCTAATAGGGCGATAGAAATATCGCCGCTTTAGCGGCAAAAAGTGCCGCTAAAGCGGCGATAAGGCCCTTGCTACTATGCCCCCTGGTCTCAAAAAATTGCGACTATGGCACTGTGTAGAACTCAAAATAATAATAATAATAATAATACTATACTTGTGTTAGAAATGGGGGTCTCAAGTTGGCAAGGGTTTGCACCTTTGTGCAAGTAGGGACCCTTCTTTCTAGTCAGGATAAGGGAGTTACACTCCTAAAATAACCCCTGCTCACCCCCTTGGTAGCTTGGCACGAGCAGTCAGGCTTATCTTAGAGGCAGTGTGTAAAGCATTTTGCACATAACCAACAGTAATACAGTGTAAGCACTACAAAAGGACACCACACCAGTTTAGAAAAATATCCAATATTTTTATATACTCATATCAAGACCAAAAACGATAAAGAATCCACAATACAGTACTTGAAAAATAGATACTTTGCAAGATGTCTTCTAAACTGCAGAAATACCTCAAAAACACAGTTTGTGCGAGTCTGTAGCTCCGTCCGGGGCTACCGCGATGCTGAAAACAACAGAGTCTAACAGTTCCAGCCGACCGTGTCGATACGGGCCAGCAAAAGCGTGAACAGACTTGGTAACAGTACCTTTCTCGTTGCGGCTTACACGGGGATGCGAGCCAGTCGTGGCAACCGTCGCGGTTGCGTTGCAAAATGGAAGCGGTGCAGGGCGTGGTGTCCTCTCGTCAGTGAGACCAGGATGGCGAAGTGAAGCGAGGAAGTGCGGACTGCGGTGCCCACAGGTCATGGTGCAAGCAGCGGCTCGGTGGCGTCGTCGTCGGTGAGACCAGGGTTGCGGTGCAAGATGTGGACGGTGCAGTCTGCGGGGCCGGCAGGACACAGAGCCAGCGACGGAGTCGGTGACGGAGTCGATTGCGGTTCCCTTTTCTGTGGCAACTGAAACAGCGGTTCCAGAAGCGGTACCCAGAGGTTGGTGAAGTCTTTGCAGTCCCTGAGACTTCAGAACAGGAGGCCAGCTCGATTTCAGGCCCATGGAGATACTCAGCACAAGTAAAGAAAGTTCAGTCCAGTCCTTTCACTGCCCAAGGCAGAAGCAGCAACTGCAGGCCAACCCAAGAAAGCAACAACACAGCAAAGGGGCAGTACTCCTCCTGGCAGCTCTTCCAGCTCTTCTTCTTGGCAGGTTCCTTGATTCCAGCGAGTTCCAAAAGTCTGGGGTCTGGGCCCCTCTTTTTATACCCAAAAATCCTTTGTTCTCTGAAGGCAGAGAGTGTCTGTACCCAGCCAAAACCAGTTCTGTGGGGCACTTTGCAAGTGCACAACAACCTCCATTGTCAGTGTGAGACCTGGCTCCAGACACACCACAGGTGGGCAGAGCCATCATTGTGGAAGGCAGGCACAGCCCTATTCAGGTGCAGGTGCTGCTCCTCCCACCACTCCAAATGCAGACCAGGCCTATCCAGCCCAGCCCTGACTCATCAGGCTCTCTGGAGCCACTGCCCCTCTCCAGCCCCTGTCATCCAAAGCCAGACATGTTATAAACAAACCTAGCAGAGGCATACTGGATGGTTAAGCAAGAAAATACCTATTTTCTAAAAGTGGTATTTTCAAACACAGAATGTAAAAATCACCCTCACTAAAAGATGCATTGTAACATTCTGAGTTCAGGCATATCAAACTTTATTTTCCTACCTTGTTCCCAGGGGTAGTTACGTTTATAAGATGTTATAAACCAACTTCCCATTCTTTCCTATGGGAGCAGGTAGCCTTGCAATAGTGAAAAACGCAATTGGCAGTATTTCACTATCAGGACATGCCACACACATCAGGGCATGTCCTACCTTTCACATACTATGCACCCTGCCCACAGGGGTACCTTAGGCCTACCACAGAGGTGACTAACATGTAAGAAAAGGGAAGGTTAGGGACTGGCAAGTTTGCGCACTTGCCAAGTCGACATGGCAGTACCAGACTGCACACAGGCTCTGCAATGGTAGGCCAGAGTTACATTTACAGGCTGCTTTTGTGGGTGGCACAATCCAGTGCTGCAGCCCACTAGCAGCATTTGACTTACAGGCCCTGGCACACTCAGTGCACTTTACTAGGGACTGACAAGTAAATCAAATATGCCAATGATGGAAACAGCAATCCATTAGACAGTTTACAACAGGACTTTAACACTGATCAGCAGTGAGAAAGTGCACAGAGACACTTAGCCAGCAAAAACAGAGTCAAAACCGGTAGGTCAGAAAGCAAAAAGTCAGGGGAAACACGCCAAAAGATGCCAAGTCTGACAACTTGTTATCTATGTTGTGAAAATTGACTGTTGTAAAGCGCTCTGACTCGGATGCTCTGTATAGAATTGTTATCTTTGATATGAACATTTCCTGTTGTAAAGCGCTTTGATACCTTCGGTTCTAGCCAGCAGTATATAAAACTCTCAAAAAAATTAATTAATTCATCTTTTTATTACCAGCATTTTTTAAGTTAACCTATAAACTAATATGTCACTTAAGGAATCATAGAAAGTCTCAGATCGACCTGCCAAATGAATATTAATTAGGCACGTCACAAATTGCGACTCCATCTGATTGGCTATTTCCACAGATATGGTGGCCTGCAAAAGTGTTGAAAGTATTAAAATGGAAAACTTTTTTTAAAGTGTCCAACGTTTCTTAAATGGAACATGGATACTTTAGAAAAGTTTATTCCATTTTGAAAAACTTCATTGAGAGCAGGCAGTGGTCACCTGATTTGATTTTTTGGCTTTGTAGAGCGCTCGAACGCCCTGAGGCGTCTTGGCGCCAAATCTGTCACAAGGAAAGAGTTGATCGATTAGTTGCTGAATAGCCAGGTTTTAAGAGATTTCCTGAAGGACAAAAGATTGGGACTGTCCTTAAAAATCAGAGGTTGTGAATTCCACAGCTTAGCAGTTCCCTGAATAAAATTCTACTTCCTCAAGAGGTCCGTTTAGTCTTAAGGATCACCAGAAGTTTAGTTGTGGATGATCTAAGCTTTCTTGGTGAGGAGTACCAGATAAATCGGTCTCGCAAGTTACTAGGACCAACATTGTTCGGTGTCTTAAAGGCAATGCACAGTGCCTTGAATTTGATTATTTTCTTTATAAGTAACCAGTGCAGTTTAACCAATGTCTGTGAGGCAGATTCATATTTTGGAATATCCAAGAGAAGCCGTGCTGACGCATTTTCCAACATCTGCAGTTTGTGGAGCAATCTTTTTGGGATATTCGGGAATAGAGTGTTGCCGCAATCCAATTTTGATTAGGTCAATGCCATTACTATGTTTTTCCAAAGATCCAGTGGGGTGAAAGGACATATCTTCCTGATATTTCTCAAAGTGCAGAAAATGGATGACACTAGGGTGTTTACATGATCTTCGAGGGTTAATTGGTTGTCAAAAACGATCCCCAAGTTCCTCACTTTCCTCACAGGAATGGGCAATGAGCCCAGTTCCTGAGGCCAGCAACTCGGAGACCGAAAGAAGGTGTCATTGCCCAAAAGAAGGATCTTTGTTTTCCCGGAATTTAACTTTAAACAATTTACTTTCATCCAGTAACCGTCTGTCTCATACAGATGTTAAATCTGGTTGCTGTTTCCTCTGGGTTGCTAGATACCAAGACTACTATTTGAGTGTCATCGGCGTATGAGACAAAAGAGAAGCCAAAAGATTTAATAAGCCTTGCCAGTGGGGTGACATAAAGATAGAAAAGGGTGGAGCTCAATGAAGAGCCCTGCGGCACCCCACATGGCAGGCAGAAAGATTCGGACTTGAATTTTCCGATCGCCACATGTTGTACCCTCTCCAAAAGTAAGGATTTCAGCAAATGGAGAGCAGAGCCTTTATGCCGAGCTCAAAAAGCCGGTCACCAAGATGTTATGATTGACCGTGTAGTACGCCGCAGAGAGGTCCAATAAAATCAAAGCAGCCTTGCCACCTCCATCAAGTATGGACCTTAGGTCTTCCGATGCAACGATCAGAGCCGACACGGTGTTATGCTCCCCTCTAAAACCAAATTGTGTCAAGTCTAGAAGCCTATTCGCATCAATAAAGGATGCCAGTTCCGAATTCAAAGCTTTGAACCTGAACCACCACTTACTACACAAAGGGGACCCTTTCTATTTGCAAATCAGCTATCACCCCAACTTGGGAGTTGGTAATTTATCAATGGTTTGCAAGCAGAATTATGGTTGCAACAAATTGATCAAAAGGCATAGCCATTGGAATGATGCATCAGGGGAGAACCAATTTATGCAGCAGTTTTTACTAATTTCTGCGGCAATAAAAGCTAAATTATGCAGCATAATGCAGCACAGTTTGCAATCATACTACTTTATTGTTTTGAAATTTTTTCGTATGCTGGCACAGTTCGGACACAGATTTAATCTCATTTGTAACACCCAAATGCAGCAATAAGCAACAGAAAGGTGACCAGTCAACCTTTATGAAGGGTCTTCTACTCAGCGGCAACATGGGTAGCCTTCTGTTTGAACTAGAAACTATTTTTTTTGTAATATCTACAGATTATGTAGCAGTTGATAGAGTATGTTGCAACTGCTGCAACTCAATAATTATGCAGAAAACGCTAGGTCCGCAAAATCTTACAATTCCAGTGGCCCTAACAGGCTACCAATTCGGTATTTGGAAATGATTCAGAGCACACACCCCTGCCAAATACCGAATTGGTAACCATTTCTAAATCAATTTAGCGATTCCAATTTTTTTCTCATTTAACTACATGTGTTTAGTGCATGTGTAATTGTGTATAAGGGTTTTTGTGGTCGCAAACCGTGAATTTTAAGGATTAAGAGGGTTTGCACCCACACACACTCTTGGTATGTCTGGCTCTTACCTCTGTGCGTGAAAACAGTAAACCATTATAGATCTGACTGGGCTATGGGTTAAGTTTGTGAATACACAAAAACAAAATCACAGAACTTTCCATTCCAGCCCTGGAACATCCACAACAGTTTCTATGAACAGTTTACTCCTGTTTGATATTACATCAAAATGGTCAATCATTTCAAGTTTTAGAATTCTTATTACAGTAATTTAAACCACTACTTTGATTTACTTCCATGTAATATTACACTTTAATGTTGCAATGTTAGGTTGGATTTAGGTGCACAATCAGGACCTTAAACTTTATGATTTAACAGCAGCATGTGTGGGTTACACCAGAGAGTTCGCGATTATGCTGGGTTTGCAACTGTACACATTTCCGGAGTTAAACACATTTGTAAATTATGGTTTAGCATCCGCACATGGGGGATAGACCACAGGGTTTAATGACACACAGTTTGCATTACAGTTAGTGGGATTTACAGAGGCGGTCAAACCACCGTACAACTGAATGGGGTCTGGCATCAGAGTGCACACATTGAAACAGTGTATTTAACCGCAGCACCTGTACACACAGCAATTATTGTTCACCGAGGGCACGAGGTGCAGCGTAGGTTTTCATAAATACAAGATCCATCTCAGCCACTTGGCACAGTGTGCATATGTCAAAGCCCACATTTCCCCCATGTGCTTTTACAAGTTTAATGTGAAACCTTAGTATCACTTCCACCGCCTGTATTTTCAAATAATATTTTCTTTTCGTTTTAAAAGTTCTTATTCCCTAACATCTAGGAACATTTCTGACTTAATGTTTAAAATTAGACATGTTTTTATTAATTAATTTAGTTGCCTTTTTTAAAATAAAAAATACTTCATATAAATATCAGCGAGGAGATTAGCGTTTTTCTCTCTTAAGTGCAAATTACAAAATGGCAGAGAGGGATCTCTAACAAAAATTTAACAAATGATGAAGCCCGAAGGCGAGGGCGGCTCTTTTTAGAAGTGGCCCTAATAAGGGCCTTATTGTGGGGTTCACTATGCGGGCTCCTTTGATACTGCCACCCGGAGTTACTCATACTGGGTATTTCCTGAAAAATGAGGAATCATTCTGGGTTTAATCCCCCCAGTTCTTCTCTGTGAAGATGTTGTCTGCGTTCAGCAGCTGGAGGTACCAGTTACTGCAGCTCTTGCTGTTACCGATGGGGCAGCTAACTCTGCTACCAGCCCCATCTAGAATTACAGGGACATTGTAATCCACCACCGAACCAGCATGATCCTGTGCTCTGCACCCTAGCAAGTGGAGTGTCATATTAATGACTTTATTGTGTAACTTCTCCTTATATAGATTAGCTGGTTACTGAGACCTAATAGCCTTTCTCCTCCACATCACAGCAACTGAAGTGCTGTAACAAAGAGATTTTGTATGTTTCTCGATAACACATTAGCAGGTGAAAAAGGAGAAGTGTTTTTAATTTGAAGCTTAACAGACTGTGCAGCTGTCTGCTTTGCTAACGACATCTAGGGGACATTCTGAAAGCTTCCCTGGGAATGCATTCAGCCCATTGCTCGCCATTTGCTTTGTGTTTTGTACCTCACATTTGCTTACTTTCTATTTGCTGGCTGTCCAGCTTCAGTTCAGCCTCAAGTGGAGCAAAGCCTATCTTCTGTATTCTTCCACAAGTGCTCGCTTTCTGTGAACAGGCCTTTAAATCTTGTTCTTATCTTGTCACAGTTGCTGTGCATTAAAAGATCGAGGTCAAATGCCAGGCTTTGTCTTTCAGGGAGCTTGCTGTTTACTTTTTTTTCTCTTACTTCAAAGTGAAAGGGTTTATGTGACAATTTTGCTGTGAAAGGAATGGCTTTTTTCTAGCACACAACAAAATGTAAATGTCTGTAAATGAACCGTGCAGATATTTTAGACTATATCAGAAATAAGAAAGCACAAATGAAGCACATTTTCTAGTAATTCTGAAGTGTTTTGGAAACAAATATTTTAATACAATCAAAACAAATCAATACACAAGGTGATGACATTTCTTCACATTATCGTTTGTGCACTGTATACTTTTATCAGTAAAACTGAATGTCTCTGCAACTGTAATGTTCATTCCAACTGAAAATGTGTTGTCTTGAAAGACAGCGAGCTACCACACCATGCATACTCCACACTACGCCACTCCACTCTACACCACTCCACTATACAACACTCTACTCCACTCGACGTCTGTGTATGACACGCCATTACATACTACACTCTACCACACGTCACTCCACTCTCTAACACACCGCTCCACTCTATGACATGCCACTCCACTCTACTCTACGACATGCCACTCCACTCTATGCCCTTCAATTCTAAGACACTCTACGACACGTCACGCCACGCCACACCACTCCAATCTCCACCACACCGCTCTACATCACTCTTCTCCATGCCACTCCAATCCACACCAATCCACTCTATGCCACTCCATTCTAAGCCACAACACTGTATTACACTCCACTCTACAATACTCCGCTCTGTCACTTATTCCACTCTACACCAAGCCACTCTTCCCTACTTCTCTCTATGACTCTTTACTCCACTCCACGCCACTCCACTCTTTGGAACTCCACTCTATGCCACTGAACTCTACTCAACTCTACGGCACTCCACTCTATGACCCTCCACCCCACTCTATGACACTCCTCTCTATGACACTATACCACTCTATGCCACTCCACTCTATTACAATCTACTCCACTCTATGCTACTCTACTCTACAACACTCTACTCCACTCTATGCAACTTCCTCTACTCCACTCAATGCCACTTCACTCTACAACACTCTATGCCACTCCATGACACTCTACTCCACTCTATGACCCCCCACTCTACTCCACTCGACACTTTACTCCCTCCACAACACTCCATGACACTCCACAACACTCTATGCCACTCCACTGTACAACACTCTACGTCACTCCACTAAACGACACTCTACTCCTCTCTACGCACCTACACTCTATGCCCTTCCACTCTACTCCACTCCACTCCCTCCACTCCACTCCATGACACTCAACGCCACTCCACTCTACACCACTCCATGACAATCTATGCCACTTTACTCTATGATACGCCTCTCTGAGGCAATCTACTCCACTGTACCCAACTCACGCCACTCAACACCACTCCACTCTACTCTACGACACTCTGCAACACTTTACGCCCCTCCACCCTATGATACTATGACTCTCTACTCCACACTACGCCACTCTATACCACTCTACTATACAACACTCTACTACTCTACTCTACTACTCTCTATGCCCCTCCACTCTACTCCACTCCACTCTACTCCCTCCACGACACTCCATGACACTCGACACTACACTCCACTCTATGCCACTCCACGATACTCCATTTCCCTCTACGCCACTCCAAGACAATATATGCCACTCCACCCTATATGATACTCCACTCTACTACAATCTACTACACTCTATGCCACGACACTCTACTATACTGTACCCAACTCCCTCCATACCACTCCACGCCACTTTACTCCACTATACTCTATGACTCTCTACAACACTCTACACCACTCCACTCTATGGCACTCTATGCTACTCCACTCTATGACACTCTACTTCACTCTAGAACACTCAACGCCACTCCAATAAATGCCATTCTACTCCAAATTATGCCACTCCGCGCTATGCTCTTCCATTTTTGTTCCACTCTACTCCCTTTACAACACTTTACAACACTCCAGGACACTCTAGGCCACTCCAGGACACTCCCTTCTACTCCACTCCATTCTACTCCACTCTACTCTACTCCACTCTATGCCACTCCACAACACTCTACGCCACTCCATGACACTCCACGACACACCACTCTACATCATTCCACTCTATGACATGCTACTCAATGCCACTCTCCTCTACGCTGGTGTACAATATGGCTAAAACACATTAGCAATCCAATAGCTGTTGCATAGGTGAAACATCTTGGATTTGCAAATGCTTATTTTTCTATCCCAGTCACTCTGTTACATTTTAGGTAAACTGCAGCTGGAACACGCCTGAATGTATGGTACTGTATGTGATAATGGCTATGTGTACATTATCAAGAATGCAGGTAACCCATAGTTTTTCTCCTCTGTTCACTTGCAAAGGAAGTACTGGAGAATGAACTCAACTGTGACACCTCTTCGTTATTACAATTTGGCAGCTAAATTACCCATATAAATACCCATATGTGTGGTAGTTTCTGTTATCATACATATCAGAATTATGAGGTTTGCATTTTTTATCGGAGCCGGCTTACATATGAGTGATTTTAAAAAAGGATCCCTGTTAAACTAGGTTAATCCTGTCAGAATTTAATTACAAAAAAATGCCCGGTAATTACCTGGATATGTGCACTTTGGTGCAAATATTCTTGTTATGCCCCATTTAGGGGAAAAAGCCATGACAGATAATATTTATCGCACCCAATAAATAACGTGCCCCACATTAATATTATTTATACAATACGTTAAAAAATGCACCTAAGACCAGGCCACTCTTAGTGAGGGCCTTTCGTAATTTAGTTATTGAAATCTTAGCTACTGCAAAGCAAGGACTGAATTACGAGAATGAGATTACGCAAGCAGGCAGGAAATAGGTCGATGGTAGGTGCCGGCTAAATTACTTGAGATGGAAGTGGTTTTGGGGATAACGCTTGCAAAGATGGAGGGTGAAGGACTGTGATTACATCAGGGCAGGAAAGGGTATGAATTAGTTGGAGATAGAGAGCAGTGTTTACAAGTTAGAAGAGTGGTGGATTTACAGCAAAGGGTGGAACTGAGGCACAGGAATTACAATAATGTAGGGTGTAGATAAGATTAAGGGTGAGTAGGGTGATATGTGAGATCTAGTCTGGTGGGTCTGGTAACCTTCTTACACCGAAAGCTAAGAGATGAGTGTTCAACCTCTCCTGAAAGGCAATGAGGGATTGAATCTGAAAGATCCAAACTGGTATGGAGTGCCACACTCCTGGGTGATAGCAGAAGGTCTGGAATCCTACATGCCCTAGTTACCTGTTTGGTGTTGCTGCAGTTGCACATGCTGCATATTCCTCCTGAGGTCTTGATCTGAGTTGCTTACTACAGTGAGGTGCCGAAGTGAGGCCCTTCTAGATGATGCAGCAGATTTTGAACCTGATGCCACTAGTCACAGTGAGCCAATCGAGTACTCCACAAAAAAGAATGAATGGACAGGGAAAATAAGTCATTGTGTGACCTTTGCCCCTAAAAATATCAGGTCAAGAAGGGATCAGCCAAGTCTAGTCAACAACCTCCGCATGTTCTTTCTTCCAGGCATATTTTAGACCTAGTAAAATTGCAACCAGCATGGAGCGGAGGACTGCCTCACCAAAATACCTATTTGCATTTTTAAAAAAAATTAAATTACAGGAACAAGCAATAGGAGAAAGGTGTGGATGTCAATTTGGGGTAACCAGGAGTTGTAGTTAATAGCCATGTATTGCCTTTTGCTACTCCTGATTCTGCCTTTGCTACTTATAAGCAGTGAAGACAGTGGCACAAACAGAAAGTAAACAGGCCTCAGTTTAGTGTCTTCACCATGACCTTCCTCTATTTTCTCAGCTGCAAACAGTAGAGAAGACTGAGACATGGGATCAAACCTGTGATGTCATCAGGTTCAGAGGGTATATGATGCTGCCTCTTCTACCCTTGGTATTTTGGTGAAGGTTGCATTTCATAATATTAAGGTCACTAATATTGACCTGCACATATATCAGCTCCCTAATGTTGACTACCAACATATTGTCAAGATACACATATATATTAGGAAGTTACTATGCTAACTCCACATCCTGTAAAGCTAAGACTATATAGGGAAATTGCTATCCCCACTCAACACTTACATACCTTGCAGATATAGAGGGAGCCAGTATTGTAAGTGGAGGTTGATATTAAAGCTTTGATGTTGTTCAACACCGTGGTGAATTAATGTTCATGACAGGGGAGTTGAATGCCAGGGAAAAACAGGTTTGCACAGACAAGATAAACTGAATACCCGGCAAAATGAGGTCAGTATTGACTAATACATATTCAGTTAGTGCTAGGATTACCTGAAAGTGAGCCACAAATCCCCACCAGTTTAATGTATGGCCTTTGTAACGATAACCAGATCTTCAAAGAGACGTTAGCACACTGTTTCACATGTGCTGTGGCGACTGGCACTACGTACCTGTTAGTAATTGTGTTGTTGGTTGACTGAGGTGTGAGCCCTGGTCAAGCAGTAACCACAGTCCTAATCAGCGTTAGGCACAAGCAAACCCTACATTAATCTGTGCTCTCCCTCTGGTAGCCTGGCTCAGAGAAGTCAGGCTAAACTAAGAGGCAGTTTGCAGTATTTGTGCAGCACTTCAAACAGTAAATCAGTGATAACACCACACAAAATGATCCCACACCAGGTTTAGAACAATAAAGCAGATTTTCATAAATAAGATAAGACCAAAATGACAAAAATCTAATCAGGGAAACCGGAGATATTGAAGTTGAAAGTTGTAGGGTAAAATAGCACCAAAAAGCACAAAGCGGCAACAATAGATATATGGTCGCACCGGACCAGGACAAAGTCACAAGTTCAGGCCGACTACAGGGACCCAGTATGGCCCGCTGAAAAAAGTACCCTAAATCCTGGTTGAAGAGCATTGCATGGATCCGAGGCTAAGAAGTGTTGCGCGGTTGAAGCACTGCTTTTGTCGGAGATGCAGCAAACCTGCGGTGCGAGGTCCTGTTGCTTCGTCGTCGATGATCTTGTGATGGAAAGTCTGGGCTTTGAGAATGTGCTGTGCAGCTGGCAATACATCAATTTTGAGGAGCTGCAAGGCTGCAATGCGGAGGCTGGTGTCGTTGTCGAGTTGCCTTCGACGGGAGATGCTGGAACCTGGGTCGGAGATGCACCGTGCCGTCAGCGATGCGTCAGTTCCAAAGATGCGTGGATGATGCAGACCTTCTGCGTCTGGCCCAACCCACACAGCAGCGGAGATGTTTCGGTTCTGCTCGAGGATGCTCCGCCCATCCAAGGAGATGTGTCAGTTCGGCTCAAGGATGCACTGCTCAGTCAAGAAGATGCATCAGCTCGGCTCGAGGATGCGTCTCTCAGCAGAGAAAATGTTTTGGTTCCGCTAAGCACCCTAGGCCAACTTCTAAGGGTCCAGGACTGGGGTGGCACAACTTGGCAGGGTAGACTCACAGCTAGCAGAGTCCAGGTGCAGATGCAAGGTTGTTGAAAGCCTGTTATGTCTCTGTGGCTTCAGATGAGGAGGCCAGCTGACTAGCCCTTAGAGTCTTTCTGGGTTCTGGGTTCAAGAGATGGGGGTCCGGTCCTTTTCACTCAGGCAAGAGGGCAGCAGGCACCAGATCTCCACAGCAAAACAGAATTCCAGCAGAGCATCAGTTCAGCAGAGTGGCAGCCCTTTCAGCAGCTCAGCAGTCCTTCTTCCTGGCAGAGTATCCACAAATCCAGAAGTGTACTGAAGTGGTGGTGTCTGAGGTCCAGTACTTATACCCAGTGATGCCTTTGAAGTGGGGGAGACTTTAAAGGCATGCGTTTGAAGTGCAAAGGTATCCTCCCTTCCTGCCCTGGCTTGAGACTCACTACAGTGGGGTATGCAGCCCTTTGTGTGTGGACAGGACACAGCCTATTCAAGTGTGAGTGAGGCTGTGCCCAGCTACTCCCTGCCATCCTGCCAGGATGCCCCATCAAGTCACCACCAAGCTCCCATTGTGTGTGGCTGTCTAGGTGGAATACACAAAGCCCATCTGCCACTACACCCTGTCATATGACCAGAGACAGGATGCAGGCACCAAATGGCTAAGGCAAGAAAATGCCAACTTTCTAAAAGTAACACAATGAAAGTCCTAGCTACCATTTTGTGTGCTGCAATCTACTTATACAGACAAGGGGCCAATATTTGATTTCATTGGTCCTGGTTATTTATTTAACCATTACTTCTTCATGTCATTATATCATTTTCTTTATTTCATAAAAGTCTGAAATGGAAAATACACTATTTGTTTCAGACAAGTGCAACACAGTGAATCATAAACATAACAAACAACGTGCTCTACATTAAACAAATGAAATGATACAAAGTTAATACAACTGAAAACAATGATACACCAGTCACGTTTCAAACATGTAGCAATCCCTTCATATGTGATTCATATAGTCCAAACAGGGAATGCTAGACATTGGGAACAAGCAAAACCACAGCTGGGGTTAAGTCAACGCTACATCTCCCTCCAAGCTGTTTGTGTTCATAAATTGTCTGTTCCTCAATGATAAAAAGATTGCCTAAATGCCGATGCATTTCGAGTCCCAGTGATACTCGTGGGGCTCTCTTCAGGGCTTCTGACTTGGTGTAATCTGCTCAGTGTGGACTCTTTAACTTTCGAACTGCCAAATTCTTAGTCTCCAATCTTTCTTGGAAATGAAAGGGGGGGATTCCCTATCCTTTTTGGTAAAAACGCTGATTATCTTTCTTTATGCTGGCAATTATCATGTGGAATGGATCCCCTGTTGCGGGTTACTTTCTACCTGTTCATCTTTCTTTATCCTAGTAGAAAGTACACGCAACGGGGGATCCGTTCCACGTGATAATTGCCAGAATAAAGAAAGAAAAAAAGAAGCCTTACCTGCTGGTCGCCTGTCGAAACGAATAGTGTATTTTCCATTTTAGACTTTTATGAAATGAAAAAGATGATATAATGACATGAAGAAGTAATGGTTGAATAAATAACCAGGACCAATGAAATCAAATATTGGCCCCTTGTCTGTCTAAGTAGATAGCAGCACACAAAATGGTAGCTAGGACTTTTATTGTGTTACTTTAATAAGGCTCTATCTAGGTACTGATCTTTGGGACTACCCCCTTTCACACAACTTTCTGAAAGTGGCATTTTCAGAATTGTAATTTAAAATCCAACTACACCATAAGTTAGGATTTTAAATTAGGATTCCAAAGACACCAAACATGAACCAGTTATATCTTCCCATTTGGAAATTACGCTTATAAAATGTAATAAGGTAATCCCAATGTTATCCTATGGAAATATAGGCCTTGCAGTAGTGAAAAACTAATTTTAACATTTTTCACTACCAGGACATGTAAAACTTAAAACTACATGCCCCACTTTTAAATACACTGTATCCTGCCCTCCGGGCTGTTCAGGGCCTACCATAGGGGTGACTTGCATGCATTAAAAAGGAAGGTTTGGGCCTGGCAAGAGGTTTACCTTGCCAGGTCGACATGGCAGTTTAAAACTGCACACACAGGCAGACCTGAGACATGTTTAAAGGGCTACTTAAGTGGGTGGCACAACCAGTGCTGCAGGTCCACTAGTACAATTTAATTTACAGGCCCAGGGCACACGTAGTGCACTTTACTAGGGCCTTATAAGTAAATTAAATATACCAATTGGGTATAAGTCAATGTTGCCATGTTTTAAGGAGAGAGTCCTAAAGCCATCAAAAATGAATTCATCAAAGAGTGGAGAATCAAGGCAAAAAGTCTGAGGATTACTCTGCAGAAAGCACCATTTCCAGCAAACCCCTTTGAAACCAGTACTGTTTACTGTGACAGGTGCCTAATCAGTTTCAAAGTCAAGGTCAAAATAGTTCAAGGCAATATTGCACAAGAAAAGTCAAACAATGATGACAAAGGTGGTTCAAAAAGACTTGTGCAACTTTCCATTCAGGAAGAAATCAACCGATTAAAAACATTGACCTAGCTAAGAGCAAGCCTTAGGGTTCACATGATGCTTCTTTGGGTGCAGAGAAACTAGGCTCAAACAAGTCTTGAAATCAAATGGCCAGCAACAGTAGTTAATAGAGGATCATACATACTACTCACAAACATGTACAGATACTGTCCCTGGTAAACAACTGGTAAGAAACACCACGTAGGCACTGCATCTTCTGACAGTGCATGCCATCTCTGCTTGACAAAATATGAATAAACGTTTGCGCAATCCTCACTTCTGAAACCTTTCAACTCAAAATGATAATGAATGGAAAACACTGCCAGGCCCTTTCTTTACTACTGCAATTTGATTGTGAAACAACTTGCACTAATGCACCCTGATCCCACTTGCCGGCAACCTCAGTAGGTAACTTTCTTTTTCTATTTGTCCCTTTCTTCCTTCTAATGACAGAAGGCTACTTCCCACTGTAGCCCTCTTAGGGTGATAGTGCATTTATACATTTCTTCCTGCTTTTCATTTGGGTCTGATGATGTAATAAAAATTGAGGTTGTCGAGGTTGGTCCCACTCTTGACCTTCAAAAAGACGTGCACTGGCGGAAGCTCTTTTTCTGTTTAGATAGCTAATGTCTTGTATTTGATCCCTTCAGGAATAAGAATAAAACACAATCATTTCAATTCTTTGATAGAGTTTAGAAACAGTCTCCTTACATTCGTCAAATTATATGATGCAAATGGTTCTTAAAAAGGTGGTGCCTACCAACACGTCAAAATCCAGTGGCAACTGGTAAGGAAGTTAGAAAAAAAAGAAGCCTTACCTGCTGGTCGCCGGTCGCCAGCTGCAGCCTCTCCTCTGTCCTTGCTGTTTTCCTGGCTTCCGGCAGCACCCAGGCTCCCAGACTCCCCTAGCCAATCACAACGCTGCTGTCACCACCATGACAGCAGCGTCGTGTTGGTCTGAGCGCCGTGGTTGAGTGCTCAGACAGGGAGTGGGAGGCTGTGCATGTTCTCCACCCAGGCTGTGCAATACAGCCAGTGAAGAACATGCTAAGTGCACAAGACGGCCGGCCAAACCATCATGCGCACTTCATGCAGCAGCAACTACTCCTCCTCCCTCTGACGTCACGCGAGCCTAGCCCTTCCCTAACCTGGCTGCAAGGTCCATACTAAAAATAAAATGATAACATTCTGTTAATATTATTTTGTTTTTCCTTTGCACTGCACTTAGAGCAGTGGGGCGATGCTCCTCCGCCTCCGCTGTAAAAATCATATCTTTTCTAACACTTTATACAACACTTCAAGATCTTGCGACGCTACCATTTTGACGTATCCTGCTTGGACCATATACCGGTCACTCTGCCAGCCATGCACTCTGAAAGGGTGCCAGGAAGCAGATGTGAATCGAAGCATTGTGCAGCATTGTGATGATTATGAAGTGTTCTGTAAATTCTACAATACAATAGACTGTGTGCCAGGAACCTGGGCCAGAAGTGGAAGGAGTCTGAGCAGGGAAGCCCAATGCGTTGCAATAAACAGGATTCCATTTTATGAGCCTGAGACTGGCTTGTTTCATAATCGATGATCACTATTAAGAAAATGTTGCACAATTCTGGACCAAATCTTTCGGTTCCCAAAGCTACACCCCACTGCTTTTAAGAAAGCAATTTCCTTTGACCATATTCCTAGCCATAGTTAATTGTCAGGGTACTTTGGTTAATTAATAAATAGTTTTTAGTAATGTTTACAGACTTCCTGGTTGTATAAACTTAGATTTTAATATTTTGCTCCAACTAAAGGAGCTTTTAGAGTTGTTGTTCGATAAATACTCTCCAGGTATATCATTATTGTCTCATTTCATTTTTTAAAACAAAGTTTTATTAAGGTAATCAAAACACAACAAACCGGGAGTTCTCATTGGGCTTCTGTTACACCAGGAGAGTTAAGCTTCTAATATTTGGCACCACGACAAACAGGGCCACAGGACAGAGATACATATCTATATAGGAATGCATGTATAAGCAAAACAATGCATCGTCTTAAGCCAGTGCTCTAAGGTATAGGATATGTCCTTGCTGTGATCTCACACAACAACCGGTATGCACACCCTTAAATGGAAAGCAGAACAAAAATTGAAATTAAAATATAACAAATGAGGCCGTCGGAGTGAGGACCTTTACCAAAGATGTGTGCCAACTGGGCAAGAAAGCCATTGTCACAGAGCCTTGGAGGAGTTTAGATATGCTTGTTATAGGTAAGGTGGTAGAATAATCAACATCTCATGTCTATAGGTCCCAACTCCCAGATATTCAATTGTTTTCCATCAGCCGGTGGAGGGTTTAGCTGTTGCGATCTGTCTATAAACGGGCAAGTTCTAAAAATCTCATCCGTAGTGTGCTATTGGGTGTTGCTGCAATCCCTGGCGTTCCTCCGGTAAAAGCGCCACACTCTTGCAGTCCACCCATGTTCTCAATTCCCTTCGCTGATGCAAGTCATGCCCCCAGGGCTCTTCCAGTTCATCGCCATTTGTCTCCTGGTCTGGATCAGTACCAAGCCTGCAAATCTGGTGGATAGCAAGCGGGTCTTAGTTCTTAGGAAGTGACCCAATAAGCAAACCAGCGGGTTAAGAGGATTCTCACAGTCAATGGTCCTATTTGTGGTCCTGAGATATTGAGTCCCATTAGATATAAAAAGGGCACACCCAGACCTGTTGAAAAAAAAGAATCTACGTCCTCTTTCAGTGCATGTAGGACATCCCTCCCTCACCTCTGGGAACATGCAGTTATTTCTTTTGGGAGTATTATACACTTGATGTAAGCAATAATATGGAATACGTTTAAAGCGAGCATTTCAAACCACTTTGGGGGAGCACTAAAGGATTTTAGCCCTATCAGCATCAGTAATCTGAAGGACCAAATCGTCTGCCCATCTCTGTCGTAGCCCTGATAAATCACTGCCAGCAGATTTCAGGAGGGCATGATAGCGGAGTGTGACCACTCTTGTTTTGCCATCTAGCAAAAAATAGATCGAAGGCACTCAAGCGCTGGGGGAGTCCTCTGCATCCGTCTTGAATCATTTACTAATTGCTCCCATAATTGCCCCATGGAGATGGAACAGGCCCTGTGGTATGTCACATTCTTTACAAAATTCTGGGAATCCCAGACTCATTTCCCTGCAAATAGATTACCCAGTATAGTTGGGCATTTCCTGGCCTACTCCTGTAGTCCGCCCCAGCTTCCCCTATTTGGCCAAAGAGCTAGTGTCGTCTAAGATAGGTCCTTAGTATATGGCAAGTGTGTGTGTGAGTTCTCTGAAATGCATGCGCTCAAGGTAACATGGCCATTCCTGACCAACTAGAATGCCTTTGTCTTTGGCAAGCATTTTCTTGAAGGGCTTAGCAGGATCTGCGCCAGCAGCACACAGGATGATGCACCAAGGGCACCAGCCTCTATTCCCTCCCAACAGGACACTTCCCACCCAGCTACCCACAGTAGTTGGGCAGCCAGATAATAAATCTCAGAGTCAGGAGCAGCAAGGGTCCCTTCATCCATCGGATTTCTAAACTTTGTCAAGGCCACTCTTCATCATTATTGTCTCATGTAGGAAATCACTAAGGAGCTCATTACAAGGTCCTTGTTACTCCCAATTTAGGGGTCGATTACGATGTCATTCGGAAAAGCTGCGAAAGGGATTCGATTTGTTCGAATCCAATTCGGAAGCCTTGTTTCCGACCGATTCGGACACATTTCCGAACCACCGACGATTTTGATGTTCGGAAACCCTTCGGACTGTCCGACTCGGTTCTGAACGGCATTTGGAGTAACCGATTCATTTGTAGACGACTTGTACAGGTCTACAGACCACGTTTCCGACCGAGCGATAAGGATGTCGGATTTGGACAGCCTTTCCGAATCGGTTGTTCTGACACGGATCGGCTGTCTGAATCTGACTTTGGGGACCCGTATCAGGCCCCCCTTCACCCAGGGGCCTCCAAATCGGACCCTTGGGGGTACTCATGGGTCCCCCCTTTCCAACCATGCACAGTGTGGCAGGCACCTTGGGGTGCCCGCCAGAGGGTAGACGATTTTCCCCAACCACCCCTTTCTTCAATAGGAGCCTGTACATTCAGTCGGAACACAGGCTCCCATTGAAGTCAATGTGTGTCCGACCGAACGGTGTTGGGAAACATTGTAATCGTTCGGACAGACTCCCAGAATCCAATTCAGTCGGAAACCATTCCGAAACTGATTCAGTCGGAATGCTTTCTGAACTACATCGTAATTGACCCCTAGGTAGAATCAATATTACGTGATCCACAGTTACTCTGCCGATCAGTGGTGATTCACTAGAAGACTCCATCTTCTTAAAGGGAGTCTCTGGGTGAAATGCAATTGAAAAAGAGGAATGACCAGGATATTTGGACCTGAATTAGTGAGTCTCCTTGTATTTCCTAATTTTTGAGGATAACCTCATGGTCCTACTTTTAATTCCTTTCAATTTTAAGTCCCCATTCCCCCAACACTCCCACCCACAGATTTCTCTGGTATTGTGAGTCCACCAGGCAGGGCAGATTTATAGGTGCAAATAACAAGGACTTATTAATGAGGTCCTCTGAAGGGAGAGCTTGAAGCAAACTCTGGGGTCTTCCTCGTCTGCATTTTGAACAGACTGTGGGAAATAAGAGAGGGAAAATGGGCTACCTATGATTATGAAAGAGTGAAATATGTTCATGTTTAATAATGCGAATGCCAGTGATATTTCTACTGTGTTCCTTATTATTCTAAGGGGTACTAGGTCCTTGATGGACAAACTTGTCTCAGCTCTCGTGCCACACCTTTGAGATGTGTTTAGGAATTCACCAAGGAAATGGAATCACATGATGCAAATTATAGTTTAAACCCATATTAAATATAATTGAGATAATGGGATCCCAGAAACGGGTGTTTCACAAGGAATTATAAGATCAAGTGGACGGAGAAGACAATAAAGCATTTTTATAGTAACACAGTAGCGGCTCCTGGAGGGAGTGCTGCGGAGCGGTGAGGTGGGGCGAGGGAGGGGCAGGGTGGGGAGTAGTAAACTCCGGCATACGGCCGAACGGAGGTAAGTACATAAATAAATAAATAAAACGAATTACATTGCGCACGCTGCATCGCCATTTGGCGTTGCAGCGTGCGCAATGTAATTCGTTTTATTTATTTATTTATGTACTTACCTCCGTCTGGCCGTATGCCGGAGTTTACTACCCCCCACCCTGCCCCTCCCCCGCCCCGCCCCACCGCCCTCCCTCCAGGAGCCGCTACTGTAGTAACATATGTAAAGTAAGGAAGTGATTTTGGGGAACCAACTCAAAATAGGAAGACAAGCCCAGATGAAAAAGATGAAAACCTGTGAGAAGATATTAGAGAATAATAAAACTATGCGTATACAAAGCAAAAGTAGATTATTGCAAAAAGCATTACGCTACTAGAAGGCAATGAATGCCTACTGTGGTTTGGCACAGAAATTCTGGTAAGTTGAAAGAATTTCCTTTGCAATATGTGCCAATGAAGAAAATGCCATATTCATGAAAACAAAGAAAGCAAATCTGCAAAATGTGTTTCAATATAAGAAGACAAAATTGTGGTTTAAATTGTGAGCCCAAATCAAAGAAGAGTACTCCTGTGCATTTAAAAAGTAGTTCATTCTGACATTTATAATGAGGGAATCTATTCATGCATTGATAATATGTGAAGAATAAGAGTGACATGAAACTGAATGATCGCGGAACTCCTATGGGGAGGTCACACAACACTATCTCTCGATGAACACAAAGCAACTAGTTGTTCCCCTACTTCCATTGTACCACTAATTATGGATATTATTTCTTATGGAACCCATTATGTGGCGCATGGCCAGATGGCTGGTCAATGGTGAGATACAATTCCATTTGCATATTTGCAGGTGATGTATGTGTGTGCAGGAGCGTTACTCACTCTGTTTTGGTTAAGAAATTGTTTTTCAGTTTCTACTTGCCTTAACTGATGTTGCCATTTATTTCGATGGGCATGATTGGTACGCTTCTGGTACTTTCTGGCAGACATTTTGTCTTTACGACGTGACGCACTGGCAACCATTTTGTCTTCACGACGTGACACACTCACTTTTTCTATCGCTGTGCAAACTGCTACAAAATGGTTTTCTTTCCTGCAGCCTTTACATATCTGTTCAATGGCAGGACATTTACCTTTATGTGCAAAGGAAAATCCACATTGAAAACACCACTTCTTTTCCTTCAGAGACCTCACTTTGCAGCCTTCTACCTTTTGTTTTTTCTTGCTTGTCATAGTCAACGCTGATTCACTCTGGGCTTCTCCAGCCTCCATGTCAGCGGCTTGTTTGTCGGCACGTTCCTCAGCTCTGGCCACCATGAGCACATGCTTGAACAGGCAACCATCTATGACTCTGAGATGAATGGCTTCTTTATAGGTGAATTCATTGAACTTGCAGTGATTGATGAGCATTTCAAGTCTTTCAGCAAATTCATCCATCGTTTCACCATCTCTCTGTTTCTCGTAACTGAAGATGTACCCTTCATAGTCAACGTTCTGGATCGGATTGAATTTGGTGTTCAGCACTTATTTAATTTGATGGTATGAAGTTTCTTCACCTCGTGGTATTTTCTTTATCACTTCTTTCACTCCATCACCGGCTACGTTTTTGAAATACTTGATCTTTTTGTCATTTGCTTCTTCCAGCGCATCAATGAAATCATCAAAAGCTTCGAACAAGACGGTCCTTCTATTGTCAATATTCTGCTTCTTGGCAACATGGAAAACGGACAGTGGTTTTAGGAAGGCAGCAGCAGCACTGTATCAGGTGCTCTATTTGGCAGCAATGGAAGAATGAAAGATTGCACTTTTCCGACCGCCGTTCACAGCCTATTTTGTCGGTTTGGCAGGATTCTATGGCCTTGTAAGCACAGCCCCGTGCTTACGCTTGGGTTGCTCCACCTGGCGCTGAGGTCGGATGACTCTCTTTACTCTAGATGCTAGGTAAGTAGATGCTTGTTTCTTGTATATGAGGTGTGCCACCCTTGGCTTTTCTTCACGCTTTATTACACCTAGTTGATCTCTGCCTCTTAGTGCTTCTTTGTGCTTATCTACTCCCATTCACAGTGTTATCTTGCACCTGGCTGTCGCCGCTTGTTGCACTTTCTCTACCAGGTTGATGCTGCCTTTGACATATCGACACTGTATGAATGACGGCTCTGTGTTAGGTTGTGGTGTCGCTTTTCCTATCTCGTTTGCATTAGCAATTTTCTGACCGACGATAAATTAAACTTTCTGTGGGGCCTTCACTTACTTCAAAGGTCTAGTACTGGCTGGAGTTGCGCATTGACTTCACTGACGCCACCGTTGATTCTTTACTTTGACTGAGGCTCACGTTGCACGCATGAGCAGTTTGCTAGACCTCGACAAACTTTCTGGGACAGCATTCTAGACTCTTCAGGTTGTGGGGCTTATGTATCCCATATCTTGTCGCCAGTTGTAGAGTCCTCCCCACCTGGTAGCATGTAAATGAATTATGCCACACATGGAGCTCGGAATTACACTTCTGTATTTCGCAGAGTGTAACTGTTAACTGACACGTACTGCGCCATTAATTTTATTAACAACACCCAATCACTTACGTCACTAGACTTTGGAGTCCATTAGGGACCATAGGGGTCCCGCGCTATATAATACACAAGACACTACATATACTTCCTTGTATGCACTTACCTTTCGATATTTTGTCCCTCTATATTCTGTCCTCAATATTCTTGTACCACTACTTTATTGGTGACAATATTCAGTAGTACATCACTGTGTGTTTCAATGTCCTAATGTTCTCTTCTTTTTCTTCCCCTCAGATTACCAGTATTCAACCAAGGTTGTGACAGGCCGGTGTCCATCTTTGTGTCCAACAGGAAAAATTAATATTTTTCTTCATATCTGAGCACTTTCATTTAGTGTGATAAAAAAAGTATCACAGCTTACCAACATAGTTTTTGCAACATTTTGGACATACAAAATCAAAACTTTTTCAAGAAACGTGAGATAATCTTACATTTAAATACAGTAAAACGGAGAGTTTCCTTCTATTTAATGTATGAATAACAAAATGTACTGTGGTTCAGATGTAGAAAAACATATTATCTTTTCTATTTTGCAAAATAATTTTAAATATAGCAAAGAAGAGTCACTAACATATATCTCTCCATCATTGGCAAGTATTGTATTGTATTGTATTGTATTGTATCGTAGACTTATATAGCGCAAAAACTGTCACCCTGCGGGTATCCTGGCGCTGCGACTTACCAAGTTGTCACTAGGCAGAACAGATAGCCTGTACGCTGATTTAGAGCTCATATTACTCATCCCTTGGGAAAAGCCAAGTCTTTAAGCTTTTTCTAAATGAGGGCAGCGAGTTAGTTTGTCTAATATGCAGGGGGAGATCATTCCAGAGTCGTGAGGCTGCTATACCAAATGCTCTGCCACCCATCCTGGTCTTCTTGAATCTAGTAGTGGTTACCAGACTTGCACTGGAAGAACGAAGATTTCTCCCAGGATTGTACCAGGTGAGTTTCTCCTGCATGGAAATTGGACCCAGAACATGCACTGCCCTGAACACGATGCAGAGAGATTTAAATTGAATTCTCTCCTTGATGGGTAGCCAATGGAGGTCCTTAAGTGCTGCCGTCGTCGAAGACCTGCGCTGCCTATTTAACGCCAGTTTAGCTGCTATGGACTGGATCCTCTGCAGCTTCAATAGCACTGGGCGCGGTGCTCCCAAATACAGAGAGTTGCAGTAGTCCAGTCTACTTAAAATTATACTCCTCACTACTAAGGGTCTAGTAGCACTAGGCAGTAGTGGGAGAATCTGGCGTAATGCTCTTAACAGTGAAAAACAAGTACTAACTGTTTTATTGGCTTGTGAGTCCATTTGGAGGTTGTCATCCATAAAAAAAACAGATTGCGTACTGTTCTTATTTGAACCAATGGTTTGTCCAAAGGGGTAAGTCTGAACTCAGACGGCAGAGGCCGCATCATTTTGGCAGAGGAACAGTATACAACCTCCGTCTTTCCTTCATTAAATTGTAGGGAGTTTATCCTGAGCCAGTTGGAGGTTTGACACATGCACTCCTGAAATGTTTCTATGGATACCGCTTTGATTTCCTTCCATAGAAAACACCAATTGTGTGTCGTCCGCATAATTAACTAGATCTATTCCAAAAGATTTAATAATGGGGATCAAGGGGCGTAGATAGATGTTGAATAGAATAGGGCTTATTGCCGAGCCCTGTGGCACCCCGTGACGCACAGGTGTTTTCGGAGATGTAAACGGTGAGATGGTCACTACCTGTTGTCTGCCCGTCAAGTATGACTGCAGCCACTTCAGTGCCTGTCCTCTCACTCCTATATTCTCTAATCTTTCAAGCAGTATCTTATGATTCACCGTGTCGAATGCGGCCGACATATCTAGTAACACTAGTACAGAAGAATTACCATTGTCGGGACGCATTCTCAGGTTGTCCAAAACAGTCACCAGGGCTGTTTCAGTTCCGTGCCCTGGTCGAAACCCAAATTGGTCCTTGTCTAGCAGATGGTTTTCTTCTAGGTATGAGGACAGGGATTTACTAACTGCCCTCTCCAGGATTTCTACCGGATATGGTAGGAGAGATATCGGTCTAAAGCTCATTGGGCTTTTAGGATCCAGAGACGGTTTCTTAAGCAGCTAGCTAGAGTCTTGCACAGTGGCGGCCCATGCAGGTAAGTGCAGTGAGGCGGGGCAGGGGTGTGGGGGTGGAAGTGACAAATGACGGGATAGGTAAAATAAAATAAATAAAACTACTTACCTTGTGCTCGCCACATTGCCGAGTTGGCGATGCAGCGAGCGCAAGGTAAGTGATTTTATTTATTTATTTTATTTTACCTATCCCGTCATTTGTCACTTACAACCCCCCACCGCCACACCATGCTTACCTGCACGGGCCCCACTGGTCTTGCAGTATCATGGGACATGCAGCCTTCTCGGTTTCACTCGTGTCTTTCCAGGTGACACCCACACTCCTCGCATACCACCTGCCTCTCCTGCTTTTGACGGTGCTCTCATTCAACCAGCTTGGAGAACTGCACCTTTGTTCTAGTCCAGCACATGGTCCACGAATCATAACATCAAGAGATAGTTATACCATTCTACCAAAAAGTCAAAGCCTCCTAATTTTGATTGTTTGTTTGATTTCTCAACATAAGAGAAGACAACTTATGTCTATCCTCGCCCTCTGAGAATTCCTCATCCCTCCCTAGCCCATGCTCACCATTCCTTCTCCAGAGTATTCTCGTCCCCTATGGTCTCTACTCCACCCCTTCTCATGCTCCATCTCTTAGCCCCAGGAGCAGAATCTTTCCCCCCTCTTCTAATCAACCTACTCTCCCAACCCTGTCAAATTTCTCCTCAACCTCCAGGAGGCAACTATCCTTTCTTATCAATCAATTAATCAAACAGAGATTTATAGAGCGCACTACTCACCCGTGAGGGTCTTAAGGCGCTGCAATTAATGCAATCCCGTGCCCTACCCCTCTTCTACCTCTAAGCACCACCTGGTCTCCCCCTCAAATGCCATCTGTCCTGCCTCCTAACCTACACTGGATACATGAACAAGACCTGACTGAATATCCAAGACATAATCGTGAACCTAATCACAACCTCCACACCTGACTCAATGCCTATCTAGAAACCTTGCTAGGATCTACTTTTCACCAGGCACCCTTCAGGCTCCCAAATCCTTACCACAAACTGAACATCAACGAAACCTGGTGAAGGAAAATGAGCCGCCTCACTTACAAAGCCACGCATCAGAATAAACGCACTGGTGAACCCTGTCTTCTCACCATTTTGGGCTGTTGAAAAAGACTAAGGGGCCGATTCCGATCTCGGTCGGAGGCGCACCCAATACCATTCGGTCGGGAAAAAAGCCATGCGAAAGCCTGTTTCCCGACCGATCCGTACAGCACACCGAACGAGCAAGTACGATGCGCACAACAGCAAAGAATCCGGCTGAGCCGTACTCACCCAAACCAGGTCCTGTTCTCCGACCGAGGCGAATCCGGAAACGCCGAATCTAGTCGCACGGAAGGAAAAATGCAGCCCCGTCCGGCCGGACAAGTACGATGCGCTTTCCGTACGCGCCGAACCCGTCGCTACGCACGGCACGTCAAAGCATCCGGGAGAGGCGCACATAAACTCCGATTCGCGCCACAACACGATCCACGGCTACGAGACGAACACGGCAGCGACGAGGACGACGCGAAGCGACGAGGACGAGGCGAAGCGACGAGGACGACGCGAAGCAACGAGAAGGACGAACGACACGAACCAACCATGAATCCCTTCGTCCCGATCATACCAATATTCTACATTTACTACCGGAACAGGCACGGACGCGTACGGCGCAGAAGGTAAGCCAGACACCAACCACAAAACACATACAACACATACACGACACATCACACACACACACAGGGATGCAGAATATACTTACACCAGCAACAGCAGCACCATAGGGGCGGGATGCCCATCACCAATGCCACATATGCACACAGGGGCCTGAATGCGCACCACCACCCCTACCCAGGGGTGGCATGATGCCTACCACCACTACCACCCTCACCCAGGGGGGCAGGATGCCTACCACTACTACCACCCTTAGCCAGGGGGGCAGGATGCCTACCACTACTACCACCCTTAGCCAGGGGGGCAGGATGCCTACCACTACTACCACCCTCACCCAGGGGGCAGGATGCCCACCACTACCACCCTTAGCCAGGGGGCAGGATGCTTACCACTACTACCACCCTTAGCCAGGGGGGCAGGATGCCTACCACTACTACCACCCTTAGCCAGGGGGCAGGATGCCTACCACTACTACCACCCTCAGCCAGGGGGGCAGGATGCCCACCACTACTATCACCCTCACCCAGGGGGGCAGGATGCCCACCACTACTACCACCCTCACCCAGGGGGCAGGATGCCTACCACTACTACCACCCTCAGCCAGGGGGGCAGGATGCCCACCACTACTACCACCCTCACCCAGGGGGCAGGATGCCCACCACTACTATCACCCTCCCCAGGGGGGCAGGATGCCCACCACTACTACCACCCTCACCCAGGGGGGCAGGATGCCTACCACTACTACCACCCTCAGCCAGGGGGCAGGATGCCCACCACTACTACCACCCTCACCCAGGGGGCAGGATGACCACCACTACTACCACCCTCACCCAGGGGGGCAGGATGCCTACCACTACTACCACCCTTAGCCAGGGGGGGCAGGATGCCTACCACTACTACCACCCTTAGCCAGGGGGGCAGGATGCCTACCACTACTACCACCCTCAGCCAGGGGGGCAGGATGCCCACCACTACTACCACCCTCACCCAGGGGGGCAGGATGCCCACCACTACTACCACCCTCACCCAGGGGGGGCAGGATGCCTACCACTACTACCACCCTTAGCCAGGGGGGGCAGGATGCCTACCACTACTACTACCACCCTTAGCCAGGGGGCAGGATGCCTACCACTACTACCACCCTTAGCCAGGGGGCAGGATACTTACCACTACTATCACCCTCACCCAGGGGGGCAGGATGCCTACCACCACTACCACCCCCACCCATAGGATGGACAATGCATGACACAACCAGCACACCACAACCTAGGGAATGCAAGAAGAAGACATCCCCCCAACACCATGACAAGCGTGTGTAGACTGTGTCAAATGCCTACAACACCGAACATGACTTCTAACATACAATGTGACCCCCTAGCACATGTGCCACACAAATATGTGTGTGGCACACACAACGCAAGCAGGCCATGACCATTGTGGCAATGGGGTCCAAACCCCATCATCACAGTGACCAAAAGGCAAGTGTGGGGTCCATAGCTGCAGCACATTTTGAACATTGTGGCAATGGGGTCCAAACCCCCATCATCACAGTGACCAAAAGGCAAGTGTGGGGTCCATAGCTGCAGCACATTTTGAACATTGTGGCAATGGGGTCCAAACCCCCATCATCACAGTGACCAAAAGGCAAGTGTGGGGTCCATAGCTGCAGCACATCTTGAACATTGTGGCAATGGGGTCCAAACCCCCATCATCACAGTGACCAAAAGGCAAGTGTTGACAAAGTAAGAGGTGCAACTGCCAAACTGCATGGATGATTCCTGGTCACAGAACAACAAACACATCAGTGGCAAAGTAGTGTATGTGTCCCATTGCAACATAAATTGGGGGAGCCAAATCCTGCAGTGCAAATAAGACATAACTTTGGCCATGTGCAGACAAACAACACCCATGGGGGCTGACACCGTCAACAATCATCAATGACACAATGACAGAAGTGACCATCCGAATGCAGACCCACATATTTGCACCAATGGGCACACACATGCAGATACCCTGTGGAGACTGCAGATGTGAGGCGAACAGATACCATACCATGGCAGCAATGGGACACACAATCAACAATTAGCAACAAATGAGGGCTCCCGTAACATCAGCCTGGTCATGGAAGTGCCAACGGAATCATCAGCACAGATCCAACACACTTGTATAGCAATGTTGCACTGACAACACAGATGAGTCCTTCCCCATTGATGCCCAAACCTGCATGTTCACTGGAGATGGCCACACGGTCAGGGAAGTAGACGAATAGAACAATGGCAGGCACAACAGATGTGCAGGGGTGGAAGCCACAGATGTGAAGTTGCCAATCTAAGTAGGAAATCTCATTGCCAAATACTGAACACATGACACCCTCAGATGCTGCTATGGATGACATGGATACACCACAGGATAGGACACATAACCCCTGGACCACATGGGTTCCTGCACAGTAACACTTCATAATCATGAGACCAAATATCACCATCACTGCAGCAAGGGCATTGTTAGCATCATCAACATCATGTACATCAGAAGCAAAAGCACTAGAGAACAGAAAGTTGCTTTATTCAGCATATGTGGCATTAAAAGTAGAAGTCCGGTAGAGCATAAACAAAGGCCAATGGCCAGTCCATCAACAAAGTCACAAGTGGGTGACAGTGGCAGATGCCACCCTACACATGCCTGCACAAAACCAGGGACAATCCACTAGGAGGGGCAACCGGGGGGTAGGCCAGGCACCGCAGGGACAGGATCAGGGCTCACCAGGAGGAAGCAGGGAAGGGGTGGTGGGTGCTGGAGAGCCACTGACAACTGCAGTGGAGGTGTCTGACATGGTGTGTGCCGGCACAACTGGGGGCATGGCTCAGATGTTGTGGGTGCCGGCACGACTGCAGTGGACCCCGCAGATGGAGTGGACAGGTCCGCCACTGCAGTGCCCAAGTCAGACAGGGTGGTAGTGGACTCCACTGCAGTGCCTACCACCAGGGGAGGAGAATGGGGAACAGGCAAGGTGGGCTGGACAGAGGGGGAGGACACCCTCACCACATCAGTGGCACAGACAAGCGCAGCGGGGGTGTGGTGCCGGGAGAGCAAGTGGCAGGGGGAGAAGGCCGGAGCCTCTTGGGGATGGTATATCTGTGGGTGGGGGAACCTGGGGCAGGGTGTGGCGGGGGCACCTGTGGGGTGGGGGCCTGAGGGATGGAGGAAGGTGACCTGGTGCTTGAGCTGCAGGGCGGCGGCGGGGTCTTGCTCTTACCACTCCGGGGGACTTGCGGGTGGGGGCCTCAGTCTGTCTGCGCCTGGGGGAGGGTGTCCGGGGGCGAGGGGCACTCTGCTCCGTGTGGGGGCTTCCTCTTCCCCCTGGATGCTGGGGCAGCTGGATCGGAGGGGAAGAGGCCGAGGTCACTGAGGAAGAGGCGCTGGGTCTTTGGGGTTGCAGGTGAGGCAAGGGAGGGTGCTTTGGAGGGAGAGGCAACTGAGGACTGTGCAGTGCCCGTGGATGCGTGTGTGTGTACCAGGGCCCCATCCCCTGTGAGTCTGGTTTCAGTCCCCTGACTGTGCGTGCGTGTGCGTTTAGTTTGTGGCGTGTGTGTCTGTGTGCTGGATGTGTGTGTGCTGGTGTGTGCCTGTGCCGGTGTGTGTGTGCTTGGGACGGGCAAGGTGCTGGGGAGTGTGGATGGAGCAGAGGCAGGAGGGGTGAGGGACTGTCTGAGGAGGGACACTGCTGCCGTCAGGGAGGAGTCCATGGACCTGTTGCCCCTCTGTAGGTCAGACATGCCCGATGAGATGCCCTCCATGAACGACACAAGCTGAGTCAACAGTGCGGTGTGCGCATGGAGGACACTCAGCATGGCTGTCTGCCCTACATGGAGCTGGCGAAGGAGGTACACAGACTCCTCACTCAGGGCAGCAGGGTACACAGGGGCAGGGGGTGCGGTGCCTGGGCCAAAGGAGACACGCTCCCAAACATGGGAGCCTCCATGGACCTTGGGAATGGGAGCCGATGGGAGGGCGGTGGTGGTGCTGGTGGTGGCGGGGACAGCAACACTAGCTGGGGTGTGGTGGCTGCTGACACCCGCCTCCACAAGGGAGTCATCCTCCGAGTTGCTCTGGTCCTCAGCTGAGGTGGATGGTGCTGAGGATTCCTCGGTGTGGCTCCCTCGCCCTCCGTGCCACTGGGTCCCTCCGACCACTCCTCGGCTGCTGACCCAGTCTGGCTCTCTGGCTCCTCCTGGTCCGTGGAGCTGTCCCCTTCCGTGGCCGTGGATGTATCTGCAAACAATGGGGAAACAGACAGACATCAGTCACCTGCACCAAACGCACACACCACTGTGAGCACAGCACATCACAGAGCAAGCCCTGGCATCATTAGTTGTACATTGCTAAAAGTGCCCTAACTGAACAGGAGAAGCCAATTGTCAGTCTGATGCCAAGCATGGCACTCACATCCCACATGGCCTTGCACCCATCTGTCTGGTGTCTGTTGGATTGCAACACCCCAGTGTGGACACATGCACCAAGTACACAGTAGTTGGACAGTGCAGAGGACACGGTGTGGACACATCACAGCTCTTGCCACTGAGTGAGTACAGGTTTCCGGATGAAAGGGATGCCCAGAGTCAAATAGGAAATGCATGTGATGCATACCAGCGACAGACACCATGATGCACCCATGTCCTGATAGCCAGCGCCACTATGGGGTGCATGTAGCACATGTCACTCCCCTGCAGGACCACAAATAAGTTGACACATGCCATGGCAGAGGCATGACTGCTAAGTCATACATCACTGTCTCAGTGATGTATGACTTGGCAGCCAGACAACAACACTATGCACTGTGTCACAATAGTAGGTCATGGGGAATGCAAGTCCTGGAGCTGCACAAGTGCACATGTACATCCCCCACACAACACATCATCTCAAACCTCATCTGTCCAGGTCACACCTATTGGACATATGGGAGACCTGTGACACTACCCTCTGAACCTGAGCCCCTCACAATTTGCTGTGAATGGGGAACAGCTGCCTGAACATCACATTCGCATACCCCAGTCTGCACGGGCAGCTGATCAAACACCTATGTGACACACAAGTATCGTCTCCTATGGTCACATCTCCAGGGGCATGCTGAGCCCCTACCAAGAAACACCCCAGCAGTCCTGGCAACTAATCCACAGCACACTGACACAGAGGCAGACACCGGAGGGGTCAAATCACTGTGCACAATGTGTCAGCTGATACACGGGAGTGGGAGTACAGAGTGCATTGCATGGCCTGGAGTAGGCATGACTGTCCTGCTCCACATGAATGAGGGATGTGCCCTGGACAGTGGATAGCTGGCTATGTATGTGTGACACACGTAATCTGCACACTCCTGGGGCCCAAACATTGTTCCCACCCGCTGCATGGCGTGTGCCACATACCCCAGGCACATGTGGTGGCTCAGCTCAGCAAGTGGACCGCATATCAAAGCAACACACAGATCACATGTCCAAACCCAGGCGTTGTGTGAACAATGGACCCACCCATGATGCCCACAACAGAGTTAGGGAAACAGATGCTGTCCCCCACCTTTAGTGAAGCAAACTGCAAGGACACAGTCCCAAGTGACACAATTCCCTGACTGTAAGGGCCACACCTGGGTATCAGATGAGCAGTGGGCAGTGCACAATAGAGGGACATGGCTCCTGGACAACATGACTGCTGCACTGTGGCAGTTGAACCAGGCCAGAGGAGGGCACAAAGCATGTAATACAGAGTTCACAGTGCAGTCTTTGACTCACCCCCTCCTTGCTGCTGTCTGGCCTTCAGCTGCCCATCCAGGTCTGGAAAGACCACCGCCAGGATCTGGAGCATGTGGGGGTCAGGGTCCGTGTTCCGCCTCTCCTGCGAGGAGGCGACAGCCTCAGCTGGACCCGTGCAATCCTCCGGGTCCAGCCCCGAAGGTCCTGCCACCTCTTCTGGCAGTTGCGGATCCGGCGCTTGTAGACCCCCACGGACCGGACAGCCCGGACGATGTCCTTCCAGATTTCCTGCTTCCGATGGGCATTAACCTGTCAGGATGACAAAGTGAAAAGGCCATTACCACACATGCAACATATCCGTGCATGACACAGTTGTATATACATGTCTCAATCACAGGGGCACATGATATACACAGGCAGTGCAAAGCTGACCATGGACAGTTTGCCAGACGTCACTACATGGTATCATTGCATGGGAAGTAAAACCATGTTCAAATGCACTGTCACTGCACCATACCTGTCCAGTGCAAGTCACTACACACTATGGGGGGTGACAACTACTCAGTGAGCCTGCTAGCCAGTGGCGTGCAGACTCTCAGCCTTGCTAGTCACACAAAATGCACATTCAGAAAGGCAGTGCACAGAACACTCACCTGCTCCCCTGGTGTCCCATACAGCTTGCTGTACTGTGGAAGTAGGCTGTCCAGCAGGGCCTGGTTCTCTTCAAGGCTGAAGGCTGGGGCTCTCTCCACAGTACGTGCCATTGCAGGGTCCAGAGGGGCAGAGACAGCAGCAGTGCAGTGGCAGATGTCGTCCTGGAGCATGTAGTGCAGGCAAGTGGGCTCTCAGGGGAACAGCCAGCAATATATATGTGCTGGAGAGGCAGATACTGTCCCTTGTGTCCAAAGTGATAGGTCCAAGTCGTTTGCATCTTCTGAATCTGGCCAATCCATGGAATAGCAGTACCAAAACACGCCCACAGCATCCTTCAAATCTTCAACTTCATGACATACATGATTTTGCAACATTGTTGTGGGTGACCAACTGATTTTCCAGCAACCGACTCGTTCGAAATTCAAAAACGCGTCCGTTGCCAGGCAAGCCCATTGTCAATGGGTGCGCACCGATCGGTCCATTGCTGTTCAACGCGCACAGGGGTACAACGCGTACCCGCACACATTGAAAGCAATGGGCCGGCCGGAGGCACCGATCGGTCCATTGCTGTTCAACGCGCACAGGGGTACAATGCGTACCCGCACACATTGAAAGCAATGGGCCGGCCGGAGGCACCGATCGGTCCATTGCTGTTCAACGCGCACAGGGGTACAACGCGTACCCGCACACATTGAAAGCAATGGGCCGGCCGGAGGCACCGATCGGTCCATTGCAGTTCAACGCGCACAGGGGTACAACGCGTACCCGCACACATTGAAAGCAATGGGCCGGCCGGAGGCACCGATCGGTCCATTGCAGTTCAACGCGCACAGGGGTACAACGCGTACCCGCACACATTGAAAGCAATGGGCCGGCCGGAGGCACCGATCGGTCCATTGCAGTTCAACGCGCACAGGGGTACAACGCGTACCCGCACACATTGAAAGCAATGGGCCGGCCGGAGGCACCGATCGGTCCATTGCTGTTCAACGCATCACTGTACATGTGACTGGCATATGTCAGCATGCCTGTCTCAGATGGACATATGCCAGCCACAGATAGCTCCCAGGGAGTGAGGGGCACACCTACATCACGACAGCCTGTCCAAACTTTATCATAAGGCATGTAAGGCTGCATTTCCTATTGTGTGTATGTTGGTGTACATGTTGTCCTGTGGGTGTCACCTGTGGGCAGCCACCCCCAGGCTGTGCACGTGTTCATGGGGACAGGATCCTGGGTGTTACGTGTACGTGACCACTGTGATGTGCAACTGTTCATATCTGTGCATGTGCCATGGTCACATTTCACAGTGGTGTATGTGTATGTCATGTCACATACCCCGTGAGTCCCATGTGGGACGGTATGTTTGAGCCAGGGTGTCCCAGTGGCACAATAGTGATGGTCCTCCACAGTCTTTGTGCATGTGGTGTTTACAATGTCTCTGATTTCATGTGCACAATGGGAGACAGTCTCCACATCCACGTTGTGTGTGCATGGACTCTGATGTTGTGCGTGTGTGTCACAGACGTCCATGTCTGTCCTGCCGTGGCTAGTGGGGCCACTACCTGTGGGGGTCATGGTTGTTTTGCTGTGGTGTATACATGATACTCCATGTAATGCCAGTGTCCATGTGGCATTACAGGGTCCCTGGGAATGTACCTGTCGTTGAGCTGTGGTGCCTGGGGCACATCTGTCCTCACATGTCCCTGTGGGGGTTATTGTGACACGGCAGCAGGAGATGGGAACTGTGACACGGCCTCATGATATCCAATGGGCCAACCTGGGACTAATTGATGCCACCTGTTGGACCGTGTTGACAGATGTTGGCCATGTATGTACCATACATGTCCTTCCGGTACTGCACACTTCATGTAGTTGTGCCTCATAATGATGTATGTTGGGATCTTGAGTGTGTTCAATGCCGCATATGTGGGGTGACTGACAATCTTGCTTACTTCTCCTCTGCACTGCAGGGCTCCTGCTGTACATCGGCCATTCCCAGACCTGGCAACGATGGTGGAACGGGACAGCATCCGACGGTACCGCTTCACCAGGCAGCTGATTGAGGATTTGGCAGTGCAGTTGTCCCCACATTTGCAGCCTGGCCGGCCGTATCCTACAGCGCTGACCCCCAAGGTGAAGGTGATGGCAGCCCTACACTTCTTTGCCACTGGTACCTTCCAACATACTGTGGCGACTGCTGGTGGGATGTCACAGACCATGTTCAGCCGTGTGCTCCGCGATGTTTTGGCGGCAATGTTGCTCTTCCTGAACCGGTACATCTATTTCCCTAGACTGCGACGACTCACTGACGTGAAGAGTGACTTTTATGCCCTGGGGAGGATGCCGCATGTCATTGGCTCCATTGATGGGACACATGTGGCTTTGGTACCACCACAGGCCCAGGAGCAGGCCTACAGGAACCGCAAGCACTACCACTCGGTCAATGCACTGGTGGTGTGTCTTGCAGACATGACCATCACACACGTGTGTGCCCGTTTCCCTGGTCCAGCACACGATGCCTTTGTGATGAGGAGTAGTCGCATCCCCAGGATGATGGCACAGATGCAGAACCAGCGTGCCTGGCTTGTCGGTGTGTACTGACTTTGTGCCATTGTGTGTGATCTGATCTGTGGTATTCCGCCCACTTTTCCAAGTCAGCTAATGTGCACTTGTCTGTCCGTAGGTGACTCGGGATACCCCAACATGCCGTGGTTGCTGACACCCCTCAGGAACCCTGTGACACCTGCCCAGATGCGCTACAATGAGGCACATGGTCGGACCAGGAGAGTGATTGAGCGGACCTTTGGTCTCCTGAAGAGCCGCTTCCGCTGCCTGGACAAGACCGGAGGGTCCCTTCCATATGCCCCTGCGAAAGTGTGCAAGATTATCATCGTCTGCTGCATGCTCCACAACCTGGCAGTGCGGAAGGAGTTGCCTCTCATCCAGGATGACAATGACCAACATCCGCCACCTGTGGAGGATCCTGGCCTGGACCACGATGCCAGTGACGATGATGATGATGATGGTGATGGTATGTCCGCACACAGCTCATCACCAACTTCTTTAGCTGAATGTGAGTATCCTGAGGTGTCATGTCAATGATGTGAGTTGGCATGATGTGTGGGTGGTGCTCTGGTGCTGTTGGAGTGTGTCCATGGGCCACTTGACTGGATGTGTGTTGCGATGTGTGGTGACAGGTGGGCTGTACTCCCCAACAGTGTTGACATGCTAACTTGGTTCTGGGTGGGTATCTTGTAACATGTATTGTGCATGTGTTTTGCTGTTCTGTCCTGTACTCCATTGCTTTTGACTGTGTGTCATTTCTGTCCTTCACAGGGTACTTTCAGATTCGTTTGGTCAACTGTGTCCACCGACGACGTGATTGCACATCCAGGCTGGTAGCTGTTGTGTCCCTACAGGTGATGTGCGCCACACCCATGGACTTCCTTCCGTCTACAGTTGTTGACTGTGTGCCCGCTGCCAGGTGGGGTTACCTTGCATCTGTAGTGGTTACGGCATGTTGCAACTGTGTAATAAACCTGTGCTTCACTTTCTGATGTGCGTTGTCTGTGGTCACACATTTGACTGCCATTTGCTTACTGCACCTGTGGGCTACTTGACTACAACTGGGAATGGGTGTGGTGTCTGTGCATTGCACCGTCTTCCCTGGCAACATCAGTGTAGGCAATGAGTCAGAAGGCATAGGTGTGTATGTGTCGTGTAGCCCTGGTGGTGTGTCTCCCTCATG